>SZWC01020631.1:25558-36864 GCA_023375785.1 Penium margaritaceum
ATCTTGCGCAGGCATCCGCCACAGTCCTGCACCTCCACTCCCCACCACTGGCCGCATTGAGCGCATTTCTTTTCTTCCAGTTCCTTCCTCCTTTTCTCTTCCGCTGCGACCCGTCCCTCCGCCTGCCACTGCCTCATTGTGGCCCCGGAATGGAGCGCGGACCCCTCTTTTGCTCTGGAGGCCCTTCTTCCTTCTCTTCCTCCTCTTCCTCCTCCTCTGGGTCCCATCTCCCGTGGGGTGGCGCTCCCCCAGCGCCGGGTCCTGCTCCCTCTTCCTCATCCCTTTTCTTCGCGGCCTCCTGTTTAGCAGCCTCCTTCAGGCATCGCAGGCAGGTTCGATTTTGCCCGATGCAGGTCTTGGAGGCTCCGCTGGCGTACTGATGCTCTCGATTCCTGCATACCCGGCACACTACCTTTAGGAGTGGTTCAGCAGGGAGGTTCTCTCCGCACCACACACACGGGCCCGTGTAGTCAGCCAGGGCCTTAGGGCTCATGGACATGCTTGTCTGCGGCGGTACCTTCTGGGGTAGCTGCGGGGATGCTCCTGTTGGGGTCCTCTTGGGCTGAGATTCAAGTCTGCCTTCAGACTCCTCTTTTCCTTGGTTTTGCGGCTTTCGCTGCTCTTGCTGTCTCTTCTCCTGCTGCTCCTGCTGTTGCTCCCGCCTCCGCGGCTCGCATTGTTGTTCCTTCTGTACCTCCTCCGCGGCATGTTCGCGGACATCGAACTCCTCCTCCTCAACCTGCTCCGGTTCTTGGCTCCATTCCTGCTCTTGCTGGGACACCTGCCCTTCGCAGATGTCTAGCACCTCTTTCGCTCTCAATCCCCTTGAGCCCTTCCGCTGTCCCAGAGGCGGGAGGCGACCTCCTGCCCCGGGGATGTGCGTCCGCCATGCAGGTGGCAGCAGCACAAATTCCGTGGCCGGGTAGCTGCGGTCGCTGAACCCTTCCAGTCCCTCCAGCCACACTTGCCCCGCCTCCACGCTAGCCACGCGGTACACCTCCCGCGGCTCTCCTGCCTCCCTCCCGGCACTGGAGAAAGGGCGGAGATACACCAAGTGACCTTCCTTGATGGGCACATGGTTCAGCCGTCAGTTTGCCGTGTCACATCCGCGCCAGGCAGCGACTGAACCTCTCAGCCGCGCCTCCGCCCGCATGGCCTTTGTCCGCTCGCAACGCTCGCGGAACCATTCCGCGACCGCTTTGTCCTTCTCATCCTCTGAGATTTTCTCTTGCTCCTCCGGAGCAAGCGGTAGCCTCAGCGGCTTCCAAGGCATGCCCATTGCCGCACGCGGTGATTGTCTGAAGAGTAGCATATGGGGTGAGAAGGAGGTTGCTCGGCTGGGTGTCGTGTTGATGAAGTGAGCCGTTTTCCTCAGCTTCTAAGTCCAGCTGCTGCCCTCCGCGGTCGCCATTGCCCTCTCCAGTATGTCATGTACCCGCTCCTATTGCCCCTGTGACTCTGGCCGATACCGCCCGGAGTGCACATGGCGGACCCCCCACTCCTCCAGCTCCTCTCTGAAGGCCCCCATGAACTCCGTGCCGTTGTCGCTGTGCACCACGCTGCAGCCACCGAAGCGGTAGAAGATTTCTTAGCGGATGAACCTTGCCGCGGTGGATGAGCTTTTGTTAGGCACAGCGCGGACCCAGAGGTACTTCATGAAGTGGTCCACCGTTGCAATCCAGTATCGGTTCCCCTGGTGGCGGTGGGCGCGAGGGCCGTGGAAGTCGACGATAATCTTTTCCAGCGGTTCGCCAATAAGGGAGGGTTGGAACAGCGGCTGGTCCCGCGGTGTGGTTTTCCGCGCTCGTTTGCAGGGGGCGTAGTGCTGTACCACGTCTTTGATGATGGCCGCCAGGTTCGGTACGTGGATGATGGGCGTTAGGCGATCCTTCAATGCCTGCACACCAGTGTGGTGGTGGCGGTGGTAAGCCTCCACAACTGCCTTGTGCAACGTTGGTGGGGGCACCCACAAGACCCGCGGAGTTATCCTCTAGAGACGACCATCCTCCCACGCAAACTGCTCACAAAGACGAGCTAGGTCGTCCTTTTTCCTGCGGTCGAATTCCACGCCCAGCCGTACTTCCAAGTCCACGTACACCTTCTGCGCCTCTGCCTTATGCTGTTCCTTGCTTCTGGCGCGGAGAAGGATGTGGGCGGTCTGCCAGATCCGCCATTCTTGTATTTCCACGGGCCCCTTCCTCCCCGCTTTCTTTGTTGCTGCTTCCCCCGACTTCCGCTTCGTCTCTGGCACTCTTGCCGGCAATCCGCACGCTCGCCTCCCATCCTGCTCCGCTTTCATCACCTCGAACGTTTTGCGACTCTCTTCATCATAGACCGGTGGCTCTCTGTCCCAAGGGTCAGGTGCAGGGAAGAGCCAAAGGATTCCAACCGCTCAAAGCTCTCCTTCGTCCCACTGCTCTCGCAGCTTGCTCTCAGCGGGGCCGCTCGGGCGTCTGCCACGTCGACCAGCGCGGTGCAGCTCAATTACCTCCTCCTTCCTGTGTGGCACCGTTCCTGGAGCCCGCAATAATCCCTGGCTGCGTGTGAGGGGTTGTTCCTCTTCCGAGTCTCCCGGTGACTCACTGATTTTGGAAACCACCATCACCGCCTCTTTCTCTGCGCGTCCCCTCCTTTCCGGTCCCTTGCGTGCAGCTCTTGTCACGGCCTCTCCCAAGACAGGTCGCAGTTGAGCCGGCACCATCTCCGCTGGCATGTGGACTTTGCGGAATACTGCCATCAGAAGTTCTGGTGCCTGCGCCGCCTCCCGCTGGGCCTGTGCCAACTGTTCCGGAGTCATGCCGGGGCTGGGGCCTTCGTGTGCCCGAGGTTGTTTCTCTTTCCGTGGCTCCGCGACCGCTTCCTCTTCCGCCTTCCTTTTTCCTTTTGGAGCAGGAGTTGTTTCCTCCGGGAAAGTCTGTGCGAGCTCCTCACTTCGGCTGGTATCTACCGGCGCTGTTGTTCTGGTCTGGCTCAGCGTCGCTGCTGCTTTCCACACCACTGCCGCCGCTCGGGCTTGAAGTTGTGCCTTCCGCCGTAGGGAGCCCGCGGATGGCTCCGGGCGGTAGCGCTTGACGCCAGCCTTGTATCTCCTCCCCATCTTCTCTTCTTCTGCTCCTGCCTGCCTCGCCGCGGCCCTATCTACTGGTGCTTCCCTTGCTACCTCCGTCGCTGTGCTACCTGCCCCTACTCTGGCTGTCTCCGCGGTTTCCCATGTTTCTGCTGTTACCTGTGCGTCTGTGGCTGCTGCTCCTACTACCTTGTCTGTCGCTATTGCCGTTGCTTCTGCTGCCGCTTCTGCTGCTGCCTCTGCCTTTGCTTTTGCCAATTCTACTTCTGCTGCTGCTTCTATCTCTGCCATCGCCGCTGCCGCCACTGTTCCTGCTTCCCCCATGATTTCCCTTATGAGTTTTTCCGCCGCCTCCTTGTCTGTCTTAGCCGCTGCTTCCCGTTCCTCGACCAATTGGGCCTCTTTTTCCGCGCTCGTTGCGGCCACCCGTTATGCCTCAGCTGCCTCTTCCTGCCATTCTTTCCGCAGGCGCTCTTGCATCTGCTGCAACTGAGGGGAGGGCTGGGTGTATTTGCTAGCCTCCTCCACCTCTTCATCCCTATTGCTCTTGTCCTCTCGGCATACTTCCGCTGCCTCCTTGGCCCAGTGTTGCACCTCCTCTTGCTTGAGATTCAGTCCCTTCCCTTGAACCACGGTCCAGTGTGCCTCCGCAACCGCTGCTGCCTCCCTGGTGCATATCATATTTTGGAGCGTCAGTGTCCATCATTTCTCCATGGCTTCCATCCAGCATCCCTCTGGTACCTGGGTGTCAGCCAGCCGCGATCTTTCTTCTTGCGGGTACTGAACGCTCCATCTGGCATAGACAAGGTTGAGAAAATATCCCCACCTCCATTCGTCTTCCGCGGACCTCCGCCGCGGTGCCTCTGCCGATCCGGGTGTCTAGTCATTCACATGGTATACGATAAGAGCTCTGACCCTCTCTTGGAGCAGGTGCACGTACCGTCTCTCTGGACTGCTCCACTTGTCCTTCTGCACCCTGTTCCACCACACTCGAGCGGCTTCAAGTGATGGGTCCGGCCGCTCGGTGTCCAGTAGTTATGCGACGCCAGTCATGTCACTGGCCACCCCTGGTTTGATGTTCAGGCTATCCCGCAGCGCCAAAACAAGGTGCTCTACGCCTGCTGTTTCCAGCAAGAGCACCTGCCTCTCGTGCAATCCGAGGGCCAGCAACCCCGTGGCTGCTCCCTTTAGTAATACCTGCCACATCCTGTCGAACATTGAATCCTCGAATTCTGCACGGATTACTTCCGGAATCTCTGTCAGCAGTTGGAGCATGACGCTGCTTACCACTTCCAGCAGCAGGGCTTCCTTGGGCTGCTCTCCGCTGTCTCCCAAGCTTTCCTCGAGGTACGTTCTTGCTCCCTCCATCACCGTTCCTGTGCCCAAAAGTGGACGTGCGGGTTGCCGAGTTGGACTACCGCACGAGGTCGGCGGCGAGTGAGAGAGCGTCATCGTGGCCGGGAAGGGGACTTGGGTAACCAGGGTTCGAGCTTCATCTCGCGGACTTGGTGTTGGGGTGGCGGTTGTTCTTGCTGCTGCCTGTGTTGCTCCTACCGCTGGCTCCATGCGCCTGAAGGTCCGCGTCGGTGTGCTTGTAGTCGGGCCTTGTCGCGACGGGCCTGGTGATTTGGCCACCGGTGGCGTGACCTACGTTGTTGTTTATGCCGAGGACTGGACCGGGGTGGGATCGCCGCTGCTGGTCTTGTGGTCGGTGTCAAGGTCGTCCCTACGGCCGGGCTGGGCCGCGGTGAGGCCGCAGCCGCTGCTCGTGTGGCTGTCACTGGTATCGGCGGAGTTCTTGTCGTCGAGCCAGGTTGGGACATGCCTGTTGTGGCCGTGGGTGGTGTTGGTGTTCTTGCAGGCACAGTCCTTGTCGTGGGGCCCTGCCGCGGTAGGGCCGCTGTTCCCGTTGGTGGTGTTGGTGTTCGTGCCGGGCGGTGGCCCGCGCCCGTGTTAGGAGCAGGGCGGCGTAGCTGCCACCGGGAGGACCTACCCCCCCGCGACAAAGGCGCGGACCCCGTGCCTTCATTGCGTGCCATGTCGGATATTCCGCGGGCAAGAGCATAGCTGCGCGTTCTCCACCGGGTGTGTCGAGCGTCGGTGAGGGCTAAGTTGAATGTTGAGAGGACCGCTCTCGGAGATGGCCGATGTGAGGTAAAGAGCGAGGTGAATGATCGAATGCCGGAACTTGAAATGAGACTGAGGATGCCTGCACCGATTAATACATCTGCTTGGTGCGGCGCGAGCTAGTCCGCCGCGAGCAGGATGTCGTATGTGCGGACATCGCAAACCTGGACAGTTCGTGCCGCATGCACGTTTGCCACCTGCATGGGGAGGCCCGCGATCTGTCCGAGCGGCGCGTCGATGTCTCCAGCAGAGATGGAGAAGCGGAGTCGAGTGGGTTGGATGAGGTGCTGCATGTGGAGCGAGCGGACCATCCGGAGCGCAATCGTGGTATGGGTGGCGTCGGTGTTCACGATGGCCACAAACTTGCGTCCACATATCCACACGTAACACCATGCCACGTGGACATCGGAGGGTCCGGGCGGTCCGGGGGTGAGGGCCGCGGGTGCCCAGGTGCATGATGCACGTGTAGCGGTACGGTCCACTCCGCGGCGAGATCGAGCTCATTCAAGAGTTGCAAGGTGACCTTCTGTTCCTCCTCGTCGAATTCTCTTGCCACTCCCTCCCATTCCGCCTCAGTGGGTGGAGGTAGAGTTCCGACATCCGGAACAGGTCCTGCCTCCTTTGGAGGTGCCTCCGCTATGTTTGGCGGTGCCTGGTCTGGGTCTGGCCAGCCAGTGCGCGGAAGTCGGCTCAGGGCATCTGCGTTGCGGTTTGCAAATGCAAGCTAGTACTTGATCTTCATATTGTAGCCTTGGAGAAGGAAAGCCCACTTGGCGAGGATGCCCTCATGGTTTTGAGTAGTTAGGAGCCACTGCAGCGCCTGGTGGTCTGTAAGAACCGTGAACGACTTGCCATTCTTGATGTAATCGCGGAAGTGTTGGAGCGCCCAGAGGACAGCCAGGCACTCGCCCTTCACCGGAGGGTACTTCCGCTCTCCTTCCGTCAGGGCACGACTGGCGTAGGCAATCACCTTCTGTGTGGGTTCCTACACCGTCTCGGAGAGGATGGCCCCAAGTCCGTCCCGTGACCAGTCGGTGGTGATGGAGAATGGGAGGTTGAAGTCGGGGAACTCGAGCATAGGCGCGGTAACAAGACGGTGCTTGATTTCCTCCCAGGCGTCCGCGCAAGCCGACGTCCATTCGAATGGCACGTCCTGGTGCGTCAACTCCTGGAGCGGCTTGATGATACGCGCGTGGTCACGCACAAACTTCCGCTAGAATGAGACGAAGCCTAGGAAGATCTTGACCTACCCCACGGAAGTGGGCTGACGCCACTGCTGTACTGCCGCGATCTTCTCTACATCGATCTTGATGCCATCCGCGCTCATTATGAAACCCAGGAACTCCATTTCCGCGGCCCCGATAGAGCACTTGGCTGCCTTGAGCTTCATGTTGGCTCTGCGGAGGGCAGCGAAGACAGCGGCCTGGGAGGAGAACAGTTCTTTGAAGTTGTGATCCGCGACCATGATGTCGTCAATGTAGCAACTCACATTTGGAATTCCGCGGAGGGTGGAGTCCATGACCCGCTGAAATTTCGCGCTTGCATTGCGAAGTCCAAAGGGCATGCGCATAAACGCATATAGGCCTTCTGGTGTCACAAACACAGTTTTGGTGATGGAGTCCGGGTGCATTAGAATGGCGTGAAAGGCAGCCTTCACGTCGAGCTTTGCAAACCATCCGCGACCCTGCTGGCGCTCTTCTATGTCGACTATCAGAGGCATGGGGTACGCATCTTCTTCGGTCTAGCGGTTGAGATCGCGGAAGTCAACGCAAAATCGCTTGGACCCGTCTGGCTTCCCAACAATGACCAGATTGGCACGCCAGGGGCTGACGATTGGGACAATCACCCTTTGCGCCTTGAGCTCCGTGAGCCCCTCCGTGATGATCGTTTCTTGCTCCGGAAGGATGCGCCGCACCTTCTGTTTTGTTGGTGCGGAGTCCCCCGTGGAGATGACATGGAAGGCTTCCACGGCCCTCAGGTCAACCGCAGAACCAGCGAAGATGTCCGCAAATGCGTCCAGCAGATCACAGAAGTCTTGCTTTTGTGCGGGCGAAAGTCGTGAGTGGAGCATGTGATCCCATCGCGGTGGTGGTGATGGTGCCGTGTCACGGAGTGGGTAGAATTCCTCTTCTTCTTCGAGTTGATGGCCATCTTCTAGGACTCGTTGTTCCCTCTCCCAAAGTCCCAGCAGGTTGGTTTGCACTCCGGGCTCGCTTGAATCCCCCGCGAGTTCCTGCGATTCTCCTGTTGTGATCTGTTCCGCGGCAGGCATGTCAGCCATGATGGATGGCAATCCACTTTGAGCTTGAGAGTCCTCTGCCGTTGCACCCAGGAGGGAGAAGGATTCACCGCCGGTCACAGGCACCGCTACCCTGTCTCCGATTGTAATGGAGAAAAATGCGTCTTCCCCAGAAGTGGAACTGAGTTGCATGATTCCAAGGGAGAAAAGAAGGTTGGCCCATCGCGGTACCAGGTAATCCATGCCCAGGAGTACGTCATATGTCCTAGCCTGTGTGACTTGGACGTTCAATGGCTCATGAAGAGATCCCACCTGCATGGGTAGGCCGTGAACTTCCCCATCTCCATAGTCCATTCCGCCCGCTGAGTTGGTGAAGAGGCGTCGGGTAGGGAGGATGCGATCTGTCCATCCAACCACTAGAAGGACGCGGAACGCCACGGTGGTGTGAGTGGCCCCTGTGTCAATTATGGCCAGGAATTTCCTTCCGCATATCCAAACCATGCAGCAGGCGACCTCGTAATGGTTATCATCACGACGCGGTGGTTCCAAGGGCTGTGGTGTCCATCCTCATTCTTCTTCCGCAAGGCTCAGCGCGAGTGAAGTGTCAGGCACCGCACGGCGGGTGTTCTACGTGCCAGCGTTGGGCACGGTGCAACTAAGGGAGATGCCCACAGCTTGGAGGCATTGATTGGCTCTAGAGAACTCCTCCTTTAGACGCGGTGCGATCTCTGGGTGTATGCAGAGGAACTCAAAGAAATTGACTTCTGCGATGGGAGTGGTAAACAGACGTTGGACAGGATCAGTGCTTTCCTCCGCGGCCGCTGGAGCTCCTGTTGGTGCCGGCGAAGATGGGGCAGGTTGCTTTTCCGCTGTGGATGGTTGTTTCATCTGTCGTCATTTCTCTGGTACGACGGTACGTTTAGCAATTGCCTCTTGGAATCTTTCCTCAGCGGCCTCCGCCTTGCGCCGCATATCTTCTTGTACTCTGGCTGCCATATGCAGATCTCATCCGCACAAACCTAATTTTTGGGCTCGTGCAATGAGAGTGGTCTCCGCTGCGGTGGGAGGCAACTCTGTAGTTTCGTCCTCTGCCATCGGCAGTCCCAGCTTGACGTTGCGAGCTCCGCTCGTGGAGTTTGTGGGTGCCCGTGGGCTGGGCAGAATGCCCTGCCCTCCCGGGGGAGCCTAGGTTTGATGGTCCGGTGCCTGCCTTCCAGCTTGCGTCTGCTATTGAGGCTGCTGATCCTGCCATGGTTGATTATAATACCGCTGCCACTGCTTCACCATAGGCTCATGCTGCATAGGATTAGTTTGCGGAATACCCTGTCTTTTCCGCGGACAGTCTCGAGCGATGTGCTCCAGGCTTTGGCAAGTGTAGCATGCCTTAGGCTTGGGTTGGGGTGCCTGTGCTGCTGGCGCTTGAGGATGAGGTTCTCCACCCTGGTGCTGCCGAGTCGACCGCTGCCGTGTGGAAATGGCTTTGGCGTCCTGCACCGCATCCTGCAGCGACAGGTAGCGCTCAGGGATCATCAGACTACTGATCTCATCGGGAAGTGCGCGGAGGAGGTTTTGCAGTAGGACCCACAGCGACAGTCCTTCCCCTTGAGGGTTCTTCGCGATTGATGCCCAAGTGAGGAACTGATCCAAAAACCTTTGGATGTCGGTGTCCTTCCACATCACCTCCTTCTCAATTTTGCGGAGGGCTTCTTCCTTGGTCAGCCGCTTGAAGCGCTCGATCAGCGCGTTGCCAAAATACTTGAAGGAGTTGAATGGTGCTTGTGCATTGTACCAATCCTCCGCCGCACCCTGAAGATGGAGCTCCGCAGTGGCCAGGCATAGGTCTGGTGGGATCCGTCCTATAGTGGCATGTATCGTTATCTGCTTCAACCATGTCCATGGGTCCTCTTTAGGGGTCCCTTTGAAGATCTCAAGCCACGGAATGCTAGCTGGCTGTGTGCGTACATACTACAGCTGGGGCATAGTACTTCGGTTGGCCATGGATGTTACTACGGAGAACGGGTGCGAGGCTGGAAGCGGGGGGTTGGAGTGCGCGGCTGTGATCGCCGAGTAACCCACGTGGCTAATTTACGGCTGCCCCTGGGGTGCAGGTGTGGGGTTGTTCATTGGGGCTGTCGCCGAAAGAGCATAGTAGTTAGTCACAGGGGTCGCTTGCCTCGCGTAGGGTGCGGAGTAGAAGGTAGTCCCAAGGGGCAGTGCCTGTGTGTTTGGAGCGACGGGAACCGTAGGTCCTGGCAACCAGTAGCCTTGAGGTACAGGATGTGACACTGCAGGGTGGTAAAGGGGGGCGGTAGTAGATACCGCCGGTGTTGCAGTAGTCCCTGGATTCGGCGGGAGCGCTGGGTAGGCGGGGTGAGGTACAGTGGTCTGTACCTGGCTGGTAGGTAGTACTGGATGGACCGCAATTCCAGCTGGTGCGGTACCCATCGGTTGCTGGTGATAGACTGGATGTCCAACCGCCACAGGCATCAGTTGCGACATCATAGAGGCCGATGGTTACTGTGATGGTATCTGCTGCATGGACGCCTACGGCGGCACTCCCGCCGCGGAGGGCGTGGCCCAGGTGCCCATCATCATCCAACCTGGTGGAGCTGTGGTAGAAGAGATTGTCGCGGACCCCGGGTACGGCAGAGTCCCTTGCAATGCTCGGTTGGGCTGTGGCTGGGGCCCTGTGATTGGCTGCTGGTTTATGTGTGATGGCTGCGGAGACAGGGGGGTTTGGCACATCATATCCCCTCCTTGTTCCCCTTGCGGTATTCCTTGCCATCCAGTGAATTGTGGGCTGTGACTCGCCGTTGCCCTTACGCTTGGTGTCACTGGGGTGTCCGCGGCAGCCAACCGCGGATTCACCTGTAGGGATGCTCCTTCCATTGCGCTGGATAGTCCAACCCGGGTTGTCTGATCCCCCTCCACCTGTTATGCTGTGGGTGGGTGGTGCCGCTACCTCGTCTCCGGCATCACAAGTGACCTGCCCAGTTGTTCGGTGCATGCTTCCTGCAGAGGCTGTCTCAACCCCTTCTCTCCTTTCACCGAAGGTGAGCGTTCCCCTGGCATGGATCCCAGCTGGGCTTGATAGCGGTGAGCCACCCGGAAGGTGAGCTCCCTGGATACAAGCGGAGGCGAGGAGGTTTCCATCCCTGCTAGGGGCGCGGATGGTAGGTGCTCCTCTACTGCTGCCCATGACTGCTGCATTCCGCCGCGCCGCTGATAAACTTCTCCNGCTGCTGGTGCCGCCTCCGCGTATCCTGATGCACGAAGCTTGCTGCCGACATGTATGACTGAGTCTGAAGGCTCGTGCAGTTCTGCTAGCAAAGAGCAAGGAACTGTCCACGCTCACCGCACCATGACACTGATACCCCCAATTTTGCCGCGCATAACATTACTTCCGCGCTCTCTGACTCCGCGTTTAGCCTGTTCCGCGACCCTTTGGTTCCGCGGTTCTGGGCAGGATTGGCTCCTTGCTCCTCCGCTTCTCCTCCTGGTCTTCCGTGGATGCTTCGCACCTCTGGGATCCCGCCCGTGGGTAGTGCTCCGCGGCTCGCTCCTCACCGGCACGAGAGTCCGCCACCTCGTGGCCTCCGACTCCTATGCCCGCGGAATCCCGTTTTGCGGTCGTGCGTAAGGCCGCGGAGTCGCCCACAGCACCCTTCACCCAACTTAGGCTCCCTGGTGATGACAGCACTCAGCGGAATCTTTTGTTGTTCTCAGGAGTAGGATCGGTGAGCAGTATGCTCCGCGCAGACCCGGAAGATAAGTATTCGTCCTCCGCGGAACAATTCCGCGAAGAGCTATATCACAACCCTCTCAACAGTTGCGGATCTCAGAGTGTGAAACATGAGTCTGAACCAAACTGAT
>SZWC01020632.1:0-12396 GCA_023375785.1 Penium margaritaceum
GCCCGATCAGCATGTATTTGCATTGTGTGTCCACCGTTTGTTGCCGGATGCATGCATGTGACCAGTCGTAGCGTCCGGCTTGAGATTCTGCACGTGTAGGTTCAGACGGCGTAGCGTTTTGCTACGCTGTCTGAACCTACATGTGACTTGTCTACGCTGAGTTACGGCCAAAACAGTGGTTTTGGGCCGGTTTTAGGACAGACCTTGCACTGCCGCGTGCGACACCCGCCGTGCGCCGCGGCAGGTACTTATGCCATGGACCTGTCATTTGTCATTTCTCTCTGCAAATGCTGTTAAAGCATTCCGACACTTTGTCTTGTGTCCCCTAGCCAGACCCTTGCCGTTGTGTGCACGATTTGTGACTGTCGTCACCGTCTGACCAGGCACTGACGCCTAGTCAGCGGCAATATCACTAGGAAGCTTCCACGCATTTTCTCACACCCATCACCAACAGGATCTGAACGAGCTTGGACATGACTGAGCGGTGAGAGTAAGCTGTACAAACAGACGAGGATGGGTCACATGTGAATGCTGGGACTGCAGGTCATGGAGCGTTAGTTTTCGTGGTTCAGTCGGTGGTGTTGGTATGTGTCCCACAGATCTGTTGTGACCTCTGGCCTCGCTGTACACGCACCGCACTGACGCAGGTGATTGATGCTGGAGTGACACTAGCCCTGACGTCACCGCTCGTGTGGTGCCGGCTCGTGATTATGCACATGCCGACCATCCAGAGCCACACTCACAGGACTTGCGTCAGAGTAACCTCCAGCACGTGCCTCCATAACCTGTTTCATCGTTGACACTATGATTCCTAGTGTGACTGGGGTGCATGTCCGGGTTTATTTTCCGGTTTTGACAGGTTGCATGCGTACCTGTTATTGAGTGGTTGAGATCCGGGTTGAGGTCTCACGTGGCGTGGGTGCGAGAGAGGCTGAGCTCGCCGTCCGCCCGCTCGTCACCCCGCTGCCCGCTGCTCGCTCGCATCTAACCCCTCTGTAGCTTGTGACTCGTTTATTTTTTTCCTCATTCCTTCAGCTAAACCTGCTTCATGGCTTCCTGCCTCTCTTGGTGCTCCATGCGTCTGTGTCTCACTCTCCCTCACACACACTAGTCGCGGCTTCCCACTGGTAGCAGAGCCATGTGAGGGAAGGAGCCACGCTCGCGAGTGAGAGGAATTCTGGTCGTGGGGCGACAGTTTGCTGCCGCTCCCATGCCTCTGTTGCCCTTTCGCGTCACTGGCTGCAATATCGCAGCCAACGCCCGTCTCTCGCCCCTACTCTTCTCACGGGTACGCGGGCACCCTCCTTTGTAGCCATTTCTTCGTAGCGGCAGCTGCCTCTAGCGCATTGTGCTCCAGTTCGCGCCAACAATCTGCTCTCGTCCGCCGCGGCATCTGCCTCATCAACAGCGCAGCAGGAACTATGGGGTGCCAACGGGACAGCCGCAGCAGTTACTGTTGTGGTGGTGACAGGGCTGTAGCTTGCGAGTCACTGCAGCCACACTTGCCACCAACCGCAGCAACAGTGGCGTCAACAGTTAGAGCAGCAGCAACGGCCGTTCCCGCAGGGTTGCCGCTGCAGCCACACCCGGCCAGACGCACCCGCAATCAATCGCGGCGGCTCCGGCAACGACAGTAGTTGCAGCGTCACTAGCCTCAGGGTTGCGGCACTAGCCACAGTCTCCCACACCCGCCACCACCTGCTACAACGTAGACAGCTGCAGCGACAGCGGCTGCAGCAGTAGTGGCAGCAGGACTGGCCCCTACACAGGCATAGCTCTGACTGTGGCTACATTGACTTCCGCCGCTAGCATAGCTGCAACATCAACAAACCCCGCCGCTGCACCCTCAGATCTAGTAGCAGCGTCAGCACAGTCGGCAGCACCCGCATTAGCAGTGCTAGCCGTAGTCACCACGATCGAGGTAGTGGCAGTCTTGTGGTGGTGGTGCTGCGGCCGCAGCCGCAGCCGCACCCATCGCACCATACACAGATGTGACAGCATCAACAGCTTTGGTAGCAGCAGGGGCGGTGGTGGTGCTTCGACAGACACGCTGGTGCACCGTGACGTCTTTGTTCCGCTGACCCTTGGAACGCATTGCGAGGGGAGGACGGGGCATCTCCGTCCACGTCATCACAGAGGGATGAGCGAACGGGCGTCCGAGGCTGCCTCAGCACCGTCTGCGTGTGCGAGTCGCCAACATCCGGTAAGCGTCTCTCCCCCTTTTTCTCCCCGGGGGGACCCACAGCCGCACGAGTCGCCGGAGCTGAGCGCCATTGCCCAGCTCTCCATAGCGTTTGCACAGAACGCATTTAGTCTTCTGAGCACGCTGACACACACATCATCCGCTATCATAGACGCTACTGCAGTTGTGGCTGCTACCTTTGCAGCAGCCGCTAGAGCTGCGAGTGCACCTGCTGCTACATCTGCTGGGCGCACAAGGGAGGCCTACACCGAGGCAGGGGTCATTGTTGGCCCCATTGTTGTTGCAGCCGTAGACATACGCACGCAGGTCTCTGCTGCAGCGTCTGCCGTTGCATCTGCAACTGCATCTGCTACATTTGCTTCTGCAACAGCTACATCCTCCATCCGTACCTCTACCGCAGCAGCTGTCACCGCCACCGCATCGGCTTCATCTGCACCATACCATCTTGTCACAGTAGCCATCTCCATCATCGCTGCATTCACCACCCTAGACACAACCTTCGTCACCGGGGCTCTTGCTCTGGTTGTTCCACCTGCGTCTACAGTTGTTGTCCTCTCCTCTGCCACTGCAGCTGATGTTCCTCCTCTCCTTATGTTCCTCCGCAACCCATCACCCTCCTTGGCAACTTGACTTGCCCCTTTCTCTTTGCAGTGCATGTCTGCTCCCTGCCATTGTCTCTCTTGCGGTGGCTTGCGTTGCCTGACTTGGGGTGGGCTGTCTTGCAGCTCTCTCTCCACTCGTCCAAGACACTCCATTTTTCCCATGCCCATTGGGGCTGGGAAAACTCTGCCGAAATCTTTCCGGCGGAGCCCCACGGTCGTCACCATGCCTGGTGACGAAGAGTCAGTCATCGTGTCCCTTCACCGTCAACTGACCCTCGCTCGCGAGGCTCAGGATGAGGCTGAAGTTTGCCTTAAGCTCGCAGAGGACAACTGTGCCGCATTCGCTGATGAGGTCGCGGCTAAAGTGTTGCGTCGCTTGCCCGCTGCGTCTGTTGTCCCACCTGTTGGCGCCAATGCTAACGCATCCGCCACGCAGTCTAGCTCGAGCACCTCTCCTACTGCGAACTCTGGTACTCCTATTGATGCCCTCTCCTCTCCTGCATCGCGCCAGCACGACTTCTTCTCTCAGCCACCTACCCTCTCTCCTGGTGTTACCTTCTCTTCCTGGGAGGTGCGCTTCAGCGCCTGGGCTCAGGGGGAACAACTGTGGGAGTACTACTCTTTGGTTGTCCCTCCCTTTGTACCTGCTGCCTCTGAATCCGCTCGCGCTGTCCGCACTCTCATCGCCGCTGCCCCTGAATCGCTCATTGATGATGTGGGCACCTTCAATGCTGACCCTGCTACCCAGCGCCTTGCTGACCCCATTGGCGCATACGCCATGCTGCGTCGCCGTACCACTGTCACTGGCCAAGCCGCCCAAAGCGCACTTACGGTCCAATTCAACACGCTCCTCATGCGTGCTGATGAGACCGCCGACGCCTATTGGGCCCGGGGTCTCAAGCTCCTTTGTGAGATTGACGCCGGGCCTAGCCAACTCTCTGCCTTTTTTACCATGGTCAACGACCTTCTTCCTGATATGTCCGACCTCCTTCGCGACATCAACGCTGATGAGCTGCAGCGCCTCGCCTCGCCGCCGGGGGTTGGCCCCCTATAGGACTTGACGTCTGAGCGCCTTGATGCTTGGTGGACTAATCTGCAAAACAAGCGTCTCCATCGCTCTGTAGTCACGGGTGTTGCTGCGCTCACCACTAGTGCTGCACCCTCCTCCTCTGCTGTGTCTTCCTCTGTCCCCGCCTCTTCTGCCTCATCCTCTACTGCCTCTGCCCTGGCTTCCCAGGGTCGTAGGAAGGGCAAGGGGAAGGGCAAGGGCAAGGGCAAAGACAAGGGTGATGCCGCTTCATCACGTGTTCTGGGCACAGTCGTCTGTTGGAATTGTGGCTCTGCTGAGCACTCTGCTCGTACTTGCCCAGCTCCCCCGGATGATCTCTGCCTCGTCCGGGCCATGCGCGCTCACTGGGCTCTCACATCCGGCTCCTCCTCTTCTCCCGCTCCCTCCTGCTCCAGTGTTCCTTCGCGTGCCTTCACCCCTTTCCCAGCTCAGGCTCACGCCACCTCTGGTTTGCCTTCCCCTCCGCCGTCTGGTCCCTACCCCTGGGGCTAGCCACCTCCTTGCGGTGCCCCTGCGTATGCTGGTCCCCCGTCATCTGCCTACACGGCTCCACCGTGGTTCCCTCCATCCACCGGAGCATCTACTCCAGCTCCATCGGCGTCTGTTGCTGGTGATCGTGGTGATGGAGAGCGCGATTTGGAGCAGTCTCTCCTCTAGCTTCTGCGCCTTTGAGATCAGGGAGGTGAGGGTCTTGCACCGCTGGCCAGAGGTCTTGCGTGTCAAACTGAAAGTGTCCTTCGTGGGGATCCTCCCGGTCACGTCCTGGGTGCCTTATGTTAGTCTGTCCCATGGATTGAGCGTTGGTAGTCTGACTTTCTCCCTCGTTGTCTCTCTCTTTGTGCCTCGACTGCCTCCTCCGTTGGCACTGTTGTGACGTCCAGCGTCCTGTCCCCCGTGCGTGTGCCCAGTGGTCTCTCGGTCCTTGACTCTGGTGCGACCCACCACATGACATCCGTGCGTTCATCGTTTATCTCGTTGGGTCCGGTCGGTTCTGTCCGCTTTGTCCGTACTGGGTCCGGTCAGTTGCTGCCGGTTCAAGGGGTGGGCGTCGTTCACTTTGTTGGACCCAGTGGTGCCCTGCCCTTGCCTGATGTTCCGTACGTGCCTTCATTAGAACTCAGCCTGCTGTCTGTGCCGTCCCTGGATGATCAAGGTATGGACTTCAATGCTAGTCGTGGTGTTGGCACTATCTGTCTTTGTTCCCCTCAGCGTGTTGTTCTCCGTGGCATGAAGTGTGGCAAACTCTTTTGTGTTCCCTTGCACGCCCCCTCTGCTCCTCCCCTTGGCGTTGCTCTTGCTCACGTTGCACCCTCTCTCGCTCCTGACCTCATCCATCTCTTGCATCGTCGCCTTGGTCATGTCCACACTGATGCCATTCACAGCATGCTTTGTCTCAAGCCTGCTCTTGGCCTCTCGCCCTCTACCTTCCTTGCCCCTTGCCCTGCTGATTGTCTTGACTACGCGCAGGGGAAAATACATCGCTCTCCTTTCTCTTCTTCTAAATCTCACTCCTCACATCCCCTTGATCGTGTTCATGCCGATGTCATGGGGCCCCTGTCCCATGTCCTCCTTGGTGATGTTGGTTGTTATGTCTTGTGCCTTACCGATGAATTTTCTCGCTTTCGTTGGGTCTTCGCCCTTCGACAAAAGAGCGATGTTTGTTCGATCATTGAGTCGTGGCTTGTCCAGGCTGAGCATGCCTAGCAACGGTCATTACGTGTCTTCCGTAGTGACCATGGCGGTGAATTCCTTGGTCCCACCGCCCGCCTCCTCAAGTCTTGTGGGGTGTGTCTGGAGACTTCCGCTCCATACACACCCCAACAAAACGGTGTCTCTGAGCGTTGGAACCGGACACTTGCCGACGATGTCCACACGCTTCTGTCTGAATCCGGTCTGCCCCCGTTCTTTGCATTTGAGGCGATGTGCTACATGACGTGTATGTGGAACCGTGTTCTCCATGCCCCCCAGTCCCGCACTGTCACCCCCTTTGAGCGTTGGTATGGTCACAAAGCCGATCTTTGTCTGGCTCGGGTCTGGGGTTAAACTGCTTCTATTCGGCTTCCGGACGGCATGCGTGACGGGAAACTATCCCCTTGCGCTCGTCTCTGCCCTTTTCTTGGGATCTCTGCGCAGTCTAAAGCTTGGCGGTTCTGGGACCCTGTCCGCCAGCGTGCCGTTGAGTCGCGTGATGCTCTGTTCCTTGAGTCGGTATTCCTCTGGAACCTCAGTCGCCTGTCTCCCGACTCCTCTCTCCTCCCTCTCTCTCGGATGAGGGGGGAAGTCGGTCTTGCCGGTCCGGCAGTCTTTGTTGCCGCACCGCAGCTCTCACCCTCGTCTCAGTCCTCGTCGTCCGGACCTATCCCTACCTTCTCAACGTCCTCGTCCTCTGACGTCTCGTCCAGCCCCTCTGACGTACCATCCTCTCCGGTCACCGACTCTGTCCAGTCTGCCTCCCGCTGTCCCGTCCAGTCCGGTCACACCTCCCATTCTCCCCTAACCTGCGGCCTCTCCCATCCGGGTGTCTGACCCGCCGCCGCACGTCCCTACGGGCTCTGCTCCTGTCTCTCCCTCCGTCTGGGTCGGGCGTCTTCGTGCCATCCTCAACCGTTCTAGCACCTCTACGACCTCAGCACGCCCTCCTCCGTCGCAGCCTGCCCCCTCGCCTGCTCTTCCCACCGGTATGGACGCACTGGGCCTAGCTGTTGGGACTTTCCATCCCAACTCCACCCTCGGCTATACGCTTCTTGCCTCAGAGCATGAGCGAGCCTTGGACGCTGGTGTCTTGAGCAGCATCACTGAGTGTCACGCCACACCGGCCACCACAGCCTTGCCGCCTGAGCCGGTCCCGGTGTGTCAAGCCCGCTCGGCCTCTGACGCCTAGAAGTGGGAGGTTGCCATGCTTGCCGAGCTCAACGCCCTTGATGAGCATGCGGTCTATCAACTTGTCAATCTACCGCCTGGACGTAAAGCCATCGATGCTTGATGGGTCTTTCAGCGTAAGTACAAGTCCAACGGTGTCCTCAACAAATACGAGGCACGCCTCACGGCAAAGGGGTTCTCCCAGGTCCCCGATGTCGACTTCAACAAGACGTTTGCACCAGTAGGGCGGTATACCATTGCCAAAGCCCTGTTGAGTCTCGTCGCTCATCACGACTGGGAGTTGGAGCAGATGGATGTGAACAACGCGTTCCTCCATGGGTAGTTGGATGAGGAGATCTACATTGTCCAGCCTCTTGGCTTCTCTGAAGGTACTAATAGAGTCTGGCGGCTGCGGAAGGCTCTTTGTGGCCTGAATCAGTCGCCTTGGTGCTAGAACCAAGAGATCACGTCCACTCTTGAGAAATGCGGTTACAGACGTAGTACGGTGGATCCTGCACACTTTGTGAGTCCACCCTCTGCCCCGTTCGTTGCTGTTCTCGTCTACGTGGATGACCTGCTGATGGCATCGCCTAGTCAGGCTGCTGTCAATGCGGTAAAGACGCTCTTGCAGTCTACATACAAAATGAAAGACTTGGGACCCGCACGCGTCTTCTTGGGTATGGAGATTGAGCGAGATCGTTCTCGTCGGACACTCCATGTTCACCAGGCTGCATACGTCCGCAGCCTGGGGGAGCGCTTCGCCTCACTGCTAGAGTCCACACCCACTGCGTGTACGTCCATGACCCCAGCGGGTCAAAGGCTGCTGAAGACACTGGATGTGTCCAACCTGGGGGAGACAGTCGATGTGACGGACTATCTTCGTGTCATCGGGTCACTGATGTACCTGGCGACCACGACCAGGGTAGATGTCGCATTCTCAATGAACTTCCTGGCCCAGTTCTCCTAGGCTTCTCGAGCCCAACACATGGAGGCTGCAGTGTGTGTTGTGAGGTATGCCCTCTCCACTTCCCACGCCGGTCTGTGCTATCGCACGCAGCCATCACTTGTCGTGGATGGATATACTGACAGCGACTGGGCACATGACGCTGATGCGCACAATCGCACCGGCTATGTCTTTCGCGTTGGAGGGACCGTTGTATCTTGGAAGAGTGGTAAGCAGGGCTGCGTGGCACGCAGCTCCAGTGAGGTTGAGTATGTTGCTCTAAGTGCAGGCACTTGCGAGAGTGTATGGCTATGTCGCTTGCTGCAACAACCATGTGTCCCAATCCGCTGCATCATGTTGTGCTATGATAACCAAAGCACCAAGGCAATTGCTGAACACGATGGCATGCATCACACGCGCACGAAGCACATCAATGTGGAGTATTGTTTTGTGCGTGAGCGTATTTCTGCAGGTGATGTCCGGGTCATCTGGGTCAATACACGACAGCAGCGAGCTGATTTCTTGACGAAGGCATTATGCAGTAACATCTTCAAGGCAGCTGTGCATGCTGTTGGGTTGTTGTGTCCACGTGGTAATCCCGGGTGAATGTTTGTTCCCAGTGCGTGTACAGTCTTGTATCACTCCTTGTAACACTTGCTCGTGCCTGTGAGTTCTTGTCGCTGTGCGTCGGCTGTGGTTCATGGGGGAGTGTTGGTATGTGTCCCACAGATCTGTTGTGACCTCTGGCCTCACTGTACACTCACCGCACTAACGCGGGTGATTGATGCTGGAGTGACACTGGCGCTGACGTCAGCGCTTGTGTGGTGCCGGCTCGTGATTATGCACATGCCGACCATCGAGAGCCACACTCACAGGACTTGCGTCAGAGTAACCTCCAGCACGTGCCTCCAAAACCTGTTTCATCGTTGACACTAGGATTCCTAGTGTGACTGGGGTGCATGTCCGGGTTTGTTTTCCGGTTTTGACAGGTTGCATGCGTGCAGATTATTGAGTGGTTGAGATCCTGGTTCAGGTCTCACGTGGTGTGGGTGCGAGCGAGGTTGGGCTCGCCGTCCGCCCGCTTGTCACCCCGCTGCCCGCTGCTCGCTCGCATCTAACCCCTCTGTAGCTTGTGACTCGTTAATTTTTGTCCTCGTTCCTTGAGCTAAACCTGCTTCATGGCTTCCTGCCTCTCTTGGTGCTCCATGCGTCTGTGTCTCACTACAAGGAAACGCTATGCAGCAGGTTGGGGCAGCAGCATTGTTGATGCAGTGTGCGGGCTTCCACGCTCGTTGCTTAAGTCTGCTACCCCCTCAGTCTGCTGCTCTGGAGACTGAGTCTGGAAGCTCTGGATTTGTTTCTCAGAAACGCGTGCGCCAGTGTTAGTGTCAGAAAGCAGCTGAAAATGGGAAGTAACTGATTATAAGTGAAGAATGAGCAACAATGGGAGACCCCTCCAAGTTCTAGCTCCCCCCCCACTAGTGTAGAACTTGTTACTCAGCTAACCAGCCAATCAGAAAACAGCTCTGGACCTATTTTCTGGCAGGCAGGATTTTCTCGGTGAGCCATGCCAGACGCCCGACAGCCCAGAACCCGGGCGTCGTCCGTTTTGCCTGAAAACTGGACCATACCATAAAATCGATGTTGCGAACGCAGTCGTGCGGTCAGAATCAGCTAGAAAATTAGTAGCAAAGAGTTATGGCTGCCGGAACCCGGGTAGTGTCTACGATGGTTCATGATGCCGAACAGGACCATGCAACATGCAACAAGGACCCAAGGAGAGCATGACGATGAAGACACGATGGGACGCGCTGGACGCATGCAGACAGCAACTGTGGTGGCAGTGACCGTCGGCGGGACGACCGCCAAGGAGGCCTACTGATGGAGCTGAGCACCTCGCCGAAGATAGGGGGCTCCAGCGAACTGCGAGTAGACCTCAGCGTGTGTCGGCTCCACCGGACGACACTCCATCAGCGTCGAGTGTCGCTGTCAGTCATGTGTACGCCGATGTACATAAGCCGGGAGGACACAACAGAGCACAATGAAAGATGCGGAAAAACCAACACTCCCCCATGACTTACAGGCGTAGTGCACATGGGCGGGCAGAGACACAGTCAACATCAAGACTCCCCTAGGGCAAGCAGAGACGCAGGCAGAGATAAAGAGAGCCACTCACGGACGCACGCCGGCCGAACTCACAGCCTTCTTGAACGAGTCGCGGTTCACTACCTTGGTCAAGAAGTTAGCCAACTGCCATGCTCTCTCAACCCACACAATGTTGATACTACCGTCACGCAACAACAAACGCACATAGTGATACTCAATGTTGATGTGCTTTGTGTGTGTGTGATGCATGCCGTCATTGTCAGCGATGGCCATGGCACTCTCATTGTCATAATGCAACGTGATGGATGCGACAGACTGACGCAACTCGGACAACAGACGACGCAACCACACACTCTCACACGCGCCTGAGCCAAGAGCCACGTACTCAGCCTAATCAGTGCTGCATGCAATGCATCCCTGCTTGCCACAGCGCCAGGATACAGCTATGCCGCCAATCAAAAAGATCCAGCCTGTGTGACTCTTACTGTCCGGACTGCTGGCCCACTCACTGTCGGTGTAGCCCACTGCGACAACAGACGGCTGACGGCGGAACATGAGACCTCGCCGAGGAGTCGAGATGACATAGCACAGTGCTTGGATCGCGGCCTCATGGTGGAGGTGATGCGGCTCCAGAGAAAACTGAGCCAGGAGGTTGACGGCGAACGCAATTTCTGGGCGCGTCGTCATTGCCAGGAACATCATTGACCCGATGACTCGCAGGTATGTGGTCACGTCAACTGGCTCCCCCACAACGGCTGGGTCAGGACTCTTCAGCTTCACCTGGCCGTCAGGTGACATGGGTGAGGATGCGCTCGGCACGACTGGCAGGTCCTCGGTGAAGCGAGTGGACAGACTCTGCACATAGGCAGCCTGATGGACATGGAGGATGCCCTGGGAGCGATCATGCTCGAGCTCCATGCCCAGGAAGACTCGGGCAGATCCGAGATCCTTCATCTGGTAGGCGGCGTGCAGCAAATCCTTGACACGCTGGATGGCAGCAGTTTCTGGCGACGCAATGAGGAGATCGTCGACGTACACCAGAACAACAGCGAAGGTCTAGCCTTGCGGACTGACAAACAGTGCAGGGCCCGCGGTGCTGCGCTGGAGCCCGCCACGAAGGAGCGTGCTGCTGATCATCTGGTTCCAGCACCGAGGCGACAACTTCAGGCCATAGAGGGCCTTACGCAGTCGCCACACTCTCCCGGTGCCATTGTGGAAGCCTGGTGGCTGCACCATGTAAAGCTCCTCACCCTCCAGTGAACCATGGAGAAAAGCGTTGCTCACATCCATCTGATGCAACTCCCACCCATGCTGGGCAACCAGGCTGAAGAGCGCCCGCCTAGTGGAGAACCGACCAACTGGGGCAAAGATCCGGTCGTAGTCGACCCCAAGAACCTGGGCAAACCCCTTTGCTGTAAGGCGCGCCTTGTATTTGTCCAAGGACCCGTCGGGCTTCCACTTGCGCCGAAAGACCCACTTGGTGCCGATGGCCTTCCGACCTGGAGGAAGGTCGACGAGGTCGTACACATGGTGCTGTCGGATGGCGGCGAGCTCATTGGCACAGGCAGCGTCCCAGTGTGCGGCCTCAGGAGAGGCTCGTGCCTCGCGCAAGGTGGCTGGGTCCTCCGGGGGTGCTATGGAGCGGACTGAGAGAGCGTGTGCCTCGCGAGCCCCAGGTGGGATGCGCGCGAGTGAGGCCACGACAACGTGCCGATGCTCGTGATGGAGCATGGCGTAGTCCAATGCGGAGCCCGGGTGCAGGTCTGCAATGATGGCCGAGGTGGTCAGGCCGAGGGCCTTGGTGCCAGGGTCCCCACTCACGACCGAGGGAGTGGAGGAGACACGTGGAACCACGGGGGGTCAAAGGGCCACGGAGAGCGGTGTGACGGTCTGCACGCTCACCGATGGCCTGGGTCAGAGGCTGCCGCCTGGGCCACGTGTGTAGCGTGGCAGGGCAGGCAACGACACTGAGTCTGCCGGGCCAATGGAGGTGGACGGGGCTGCTGGCCCGGAGGGACTAGCGGACGCGACTGGGGCTGCCGGCCTGGAGGGACCAGCGGACGCGACTGGGGCTGCCGGCCCGGAGGGACCAGCGGACACGACTGGGGCTGCTGGCCCGGAGGGACCAGCGAGCGGGACTGGGGCTGTCGGCCCGGAGGGACCAGCGGACACGAATGGGGCTGCCGACCCGGAGGGACCAGTGGACGCGACTGGGACTGCCGGCCCGAAGGGATCAGCGGACACGACGGGGGCTACCGGCCTGGAGGGACCAGCGGACGCGACTGGGGTTGCCCGCACGGAGGGACCAGCGGACGCGATTGTGGCTGCCGGCCCGCAGAGACCAACGGACGCGACTGGGGCTGCCGGCCCAGAGGGACCAGCGGACGCGACTAGGGCTGCCGGCCCGGAGGGACCAGCGGACGCGACTGGGGCTGCCGGCCCGGAGGGACCAGCGGACGCGACTGGGGCTGCCGGCCTGGAGGGACCAGTGGATGTGTCACCCAAAAGCGGTAGGACAAAGGATGGACTCACCACTCCCCCACAGGACGGGATAGACACAGACGAGCCAGAGTGAATGACATCCCGAGGAAACAGGTCCTCGAAGAAGAGGGC
This sequence comes from Penium margaritaceum, assembly GCA_023375785.1. Classification (NCBI taxonomy): domain Eukaryota; kingdom Viridiplantae; phylum Streptophyta; class Zygnematophyceae; order Desmidiales; family Peniaceae; genus Penium; species Penium margaritaceum. The sequence continues at coordinate 12,396 of SZWC01020632.1, forward strand.
A
>SZWC01020632.1:12548-34191 GCA_023375785.1 Penium margaritaceum
GACCAGCGGACGCGACTGGGGCTGCCGGCCCGGAGGGACCAGCGGACGCGACTGGGGCTGCCGGCCTGGAGGGACCAGTGGATGTGTCACCCAAAAGCGGTAGGACAAAGGATGGACTCACCACTCCCCCACAGGACGGGATAGACACAGACGAGCCAGAGTGAATGACATCCCGAGGAAACAGGTCCTCGAAGAAGAGGGCATCCCGGGACTCGACGATGAAGTGCCGGGAGGGATCCCAGAAGCGCCAGGCCTTGGACAGACGAGAGACCCTGAGGAAGGTGCAGGGACGTCCACAGGGGGCGAGCTTGCCGCCCTCCTGCGGGACGGGCAGCCACACAATGACCACGCAATCCCAGACGCGAGCGGGGCGGAGGTCAGCGCGCTGACCGCATAAATGCTGGGACGGCGTGGACTGGCGGTGTAGGGGACCGTGGGGAATCCGGTTCCAAACCCAGGTCATGTAGGCCATGGCTTCAAAGTAGAAGCCCTCGGAGAGACCGGACTCAACCCGCATGGTGCGGACGGCGTCGGCCATGGTCCGGTTCCACCGCTCGAAGACACCGTTCTGGGCGGGTGTGTAAGGCGTAGATGTCTCATGGTGGATCCCGCGGGAGGCGAGAAAAGTCGTGGTCTCACCCATGTACTCGACATCGCGATCGGAGCAAAAGCGGCGGAGGGAGCTACCGCACGCGCGCTCCGCAAGGACAAGCCAGTCCTGCATGGCTCGGGCGACATCGCTCTTCTGCCGAAGGCAGAAGACCCAGCGGTAGCGAGAATAGTCGTCCGTGAGGGTGAGGATATAGCGGCCATGCTCGCCGACGGACTCGGTGGGGAGAGGACCCATCACGTCCAAATGGACAAGGTCAAGAGGCGCGGATGCACGAGAGGAAGACAAGGGGTACGTGGACCGGTGCATCTTCCCCTGAGTGCATTCAATGCACTCAGTGGGGCACGGGAGAGGGAATGTTTCCGGGTCAAGGCCCTTGGCCGACTGGGTGCGGAGCATGCGGTCTATAGCGGTAGAGTGGACGTGGCAAAGGCGGCGGTGCAAGAGGCAGGTGTGCTGAGGAGAAAGCGTACTTGTGACAAAAACATGGCCTGTGGTGGCCGACGGGGAGGAGAAGGGAGAAGAGGAGAGGCGAGGAACATGCCACAAGTTGCCACGGGCGGTGGCGTGCAGTATGACAAGACCAGACGGACGCAACGACACATTACCAACACCACATGAGTGCACAACGTCCATGCTCATGCGGTCAAGGGCAGTGACGGAAAGGAGGCTGAGCTCGAGACCAGGGACGAAGAGGACATCGGTCAGAAAGACGTCACCGGCAGGACCACAGAAACGAACGAGGCCAACACCACGGACAGGCAACACCTGTCCGGAGTCCGTCCGGACACCGGAGGCATCGCCTACAGGAACAAGCATACTAAAGGCCTCACGAGAGGCCGTCATGTGATGCGTGGCCCTGGAGTCGATGATCCAAGTCTGAGCAGGGTCCTGGACAGGGGTTGCCAGATCGCTCACAGTCACATGGCAGCAAGCAAGGGATGTGGACGCGGTGGAAGGAGGCGCAAAACGAGACTGCCAGTCGTCAAGCCACGAAATGTCGTCATGGAGAGAGCTGACAGAGACCACGGGAGATGATGAGACAGACGAGGAAACGGGACACGACCGCAGCGCAGCCTCAGTCATGCAGGGCTCGGCACGAGAGCAGGAGGTGACGCAACTCGCACTTCCCTGGGGAGGAGGGCGAGGCAAGCCGAGCTGGAGCGCGATGAACTGCTCCAGTTGATGCTCGCGGGAGGACGACCCGGGAGTGTAGACGGAGTGCGGAATGATGGCGCCGGAGCCCGGGTAGGAGGAGGACTGAGCCGACAAAGAAAACGGAGGCACCGACGGCTGTGGATGGTGCGGCTGCGGCGCTAGTGTCTGCTGGACTGGCGAGGCGACCGGAGTGGTGGAGCTGCTGGACGATGTCGAGGCGTCGGAGCCGGCAACAGCTACGGCGGCAAAGGCGAGACGGCGCTCCCGCTGGCAATGCATGGTGGCGATGACGCGCGCCTCGTCCGTCGGTAGGGGGCACGTAAACCACCTGTGCCCAGGCTGGCCACAATTGTGGCAGACCGAGCCATCACTAATGGATCCGGTCGATGGCTGCTGCTGCTGCTGTTCACCCTTGCCCTTCTTGCCCCGACGCTTCTTCTTCCCCGACGACGAAGAGCTGGAGGAGGTAGCTATGGTGGGGGAGGTGACGGCCACGGAGGCGACAGCAGGGGAGGCGAGGGCCTCCGTGCGCTGGAGGTGGGACTCCAGACGAGCTTCCTCAATCCGGAGGAAGAGTTCGTACGCCCAAGGCATGAGGGTGCCCTGGGCTGAGATAATGCACAGAAGCATCCTAGCAACACCGCCGCTGACTAGGCGTCAGTGCCTAGTCAAACGGTGACAACAGTGACAAGTCGTGCACGCAACGGCAAGGGTTTGGCTAGGCGACACAAAGGCAAAGTGTCAGAATGCTTCAATAGCATTTGCAGAGAGAGATGAAAAATGACAGGTCCATGGCATAAGTACCTGCCGCAGGGCACGGCGGGTGTCGCACGCGGCAGTGCAAGATCTGTCCTAAAACCGGCCCAAAACCACTGTTTTGACCTTAACTCTGCGCACACATGTCAGAACGCTACGCCGTCTGAACCTAGACGTGCAGAATCACAAGCCATACGCTAAGACTGGTCACATACACGCATCCGGCATCAAACAGTGGACATACAATACAAAACATGCAAATCGGGCCCACAGCCAGTCCACCGATAAAGTCCTGCGTGCTGCAGAAAAACTGTAGGAGGTCCCGGGTAGCGTCCAGAGCTCTGGAACGGTCGTCGGTCAGCTCCAAGCCGGTAGTCCGCCACCGGATGACGCCCTGGTACCGCCTGGGTCTGCATCAAGGATCTGCACGAGTATGGACACGGCTGAGTGGTCACAGTAAATTGTACAAGTCAACAGGAACGTCACCAATCACAACAGTCCCCCATGACCGGATGGTACGCATGTCCATACACGTGCAGCCCTAAAACGAGAACAACAACAAGTGCAACTACGAAACAAATGACCACCAGAACATCCCACACTCAACCACTCTCAGGCAAGGGGCGAAGTCCGACAGAACGAATGGCCACCAGGAACTTTCCGCGTGCTAGTGCCTTCGTCAAGAAATCAGCACGCTGCATGTCAGTGCCAACCCAAATGACAAAGATCACGTGTCGCTTTACCAGGTCACGCACAAAGTGATGCTCTACTGCAATGTGCTTTGTGCGAGCATGGAAGACACCAGAGTTCTCCGCAATAGCAAGAGCACTCTGGTTGTCGCAACGAAGCACAATGGCGGGTACTGACTGACCCAGCTCAAGGAACAGACGCTGCATCCATACCGCCTCAGCAGCCCCTGCACCCAGAGCGACATACTCTGCCTCGGATGAGCTATGTGCAATGCAGCCCTGCTTCCCGTTGTGCCAGGACACAACGGTACCACCAAGCAGGAACACGTAACCGGTGCGACTGCGTCCGTCTTGGCTCCAGGCCCAGTCCCTGTCAGTGTAGCCGTCAAGGACCATCGAACACTGCCGGCGAAAGCAGAGTCCGAGATACGGTGTGGAAACCACATACTGCACCACTCGCACAGCCGCATGAAGGGCTCTAGCACGTGGAGCCTGCGAAAACTGGGCAAGGAGGTTGACGGCGAATGCAATGTCCGGACGTGTGGTAGTGGCCAGGTACATCAGAGATCCGATGACACGGAGGTACAAGGTCACATCCACTGTCTCCCCCAACTGTGTGGGATCGTCCACCTTCAAGGCATCCTGCCCGTCGGATGTGAGAGGTGTGGAGGCCGTGGGCACTGCGCCGAGGAGGTCGCTGAAGCGCTCCCCCACAACACGTGCGTATCGGGCCTGGTGCAGTAGCAGAGTACAATGTCTGCGGTCTCGTACGATCTCCATGCCAAGGAACACCATTGCAGGACCGAGGTGCTTCATCCTATAGGCAGTCTGGAGGACGGCCTTGGCCTCCTTCACCGCCTCTAGTGAAGGAGACGCGATCAGAAGGTCGTCGACAGAGACTAGGATGGCGGTGAACCACTCAGGCATCCGGCGGATGAAGAGAGAGGGATTTGCCTTACTCTGTACATATCTTGTACGAGTCAGGGTGCCAGTGATCTCCTGGTTCCAACACCGAGGAGACTGCTTGAGGCCGTACAAGGACTTGCGCAAGCGCCAGACCTTGTCGCCGTCCTCAAAGCCGGGTGGCTGAGCCACGTAGATCTCCTCATCCAGAGAGCCATGGAGGAACACATTGTTCACATCCATCTGGTGNNNNTCAAAGCCGGATGGCTGAGCCACATAAATCTCCTCATCCAGAGAGCCATGGAGGAACGCATTGTTCACATCCATCTGGTGTAGTTCCCAGTCATGCTGAGCCACTACACCGAACAGAGGTCGAGCTGAGGTCATACGGCTGACAGGGGTGAAGGTGTCAGTGTAGTCGATGCCCTCAATCTGAGAGTACCCCTTGACGACCAAGCGAGCCTTGTGGCGTTCGAGTGAGCCATCTGGCTTCACTTTCTTGCGAAAGACCCACTTGACCTGAATAACCTTCCTCCCAGGTGGAAGGTCGACTAGCTCGTAAACTCCGTGCTCTCTGATAGCGCGAAGCTCATCCTCGCAGGCAGCCCGCCAAGCGTCAGCATCCTGTGATGAGAGAGCTTCCCTTAGTGTGCCCGGGTCAGGCGCCAAAGAGGGAGAGCTCTGCGTGGCAGGAGTGCATGCCTCAGTGCTAGGTCTGACGACCACAAGATCGGCTGCTGCATCACAAGCGATGTGGAACTCGCTAGTGACGAGATCGTCCCCAACGGGACACGCTGGGTGTACCTCTGTGTGCTCACTGCGGACACTCAGGCCTAGGGCCTTTGTGCCAGGGTCACCACTCGCGATGCTGTGAGTGCAGCGCCTGGGTGCAGGGCCAGACGCTCGCTGAGCTCCGGAGTCCAATGGTCGAAGACGACCGCCGGGCTCACGGGAGTAACCTGGGTTCGAGGGGCGCACCTCAGGCTCAGTAATGGGCACAATCACAGCCGGGGAGAGCTGAGGCACAGGAGCTGGTGATGTCGTTCGAGGAGATGCGTGTGTGGGAGACACGGGACGCGGTGTGATCGTAGGGGCAGGTGAGATAGGGCCACGCACAGAGGCAGGAGTGGCGGACACAGGAGTATACACATGTATAGGATCATGGGTACCTGAGGGAGGCGAGGGAACCGGGGTAGAAGTCGGTGGTGCTGGAGAGGTCTCTGGGCCGACAGCGATGATCGCTGGGTCATCAAGAGCCGGAGACCGTGAAGTGGAGGGAGCTCAAACGGACACATCAGCCTGGCGAGGGGTGCTCGCAGGCGAAGACTCCCCCATCCGGTGAGAAACCTCATACGTCGGGATGTGCGTGACAGACGGCGACGTAATCGACGTCAGATCACGGTAGGTGAGGGACTCAAAGAAGAGCGCGCTGCGTGACTCAACAATGCGACGACGGGTAGGGTCCCAAAATCGCCAGGCCTTCGATCGTGGGGAGATGCCTACAAAGGCACACAAGCGACCCCGCGGTGAGACCTTGGACCCCAGCTGGTCCTCGATGTACCACACGAAAGCCAAGGATCCCCAGACGCGAGCGAGACGAAGGTCAGCACGATGGCCGAATCAGAGCTCATACGGTGTAACGTGGTCCGGAAGAGGACCGTGCGGGAGGCGGTTCGAGACCTAGATCATGTAGGCAAAGCCCTCAAAGGCGAAGGACTCTGGGAGACCGCACTCAGACCGCATAGCGCGAACCGCATCCTCCATGGTGCGGTTCCAACGCTCAGAGACACCGTTCTACTGAGGAGTAGTAGGAGCGGAGACCTGGTGAAAAATCCCGTGCTCAGCGAAGAAGCTATCCATCTTGCCGAGAAACTCGCCGCCACGATCCGAGCGAAAGGTGTACAGCGTGTGGCAGGACTGACGCTCAGCCATCACTAGCCAGAGGTGAACCGCAAGAGCGGCATCACTCTTCTGGTACAGGCTGTAGACCCACCGCATCTGGGTGAAGTCATCAGTCAGAGTCAAGACGTATCGACCCCGATCGGACGTGGACTCGACAGGAAGAGGACCAAGGAGGTCCGAATGGACTAACTCGAGAGGGCGAAGTGCGCGAGAACGTGAGTCAGGGTAGGTGCAACGATGCATCTTACCCTGGGCACAAAAGAGACAGTCGGTCTTGGGCGGCTTCTCGAAAGAAGCCGCATCAAGACCAAGAGCGGGCTGTGTCTCAATGAGCTTCGACATAGTGTCGGAGCCCACATGACACAGACGACGATGAAGCAATCGCTGGTGCTCAGGAGACAGAACACCAGTGACAAAAACACGAGCTGAAGGGGAAGATGAGCAAGGAGCAGAAGTCCGGGAGACACGGTACAGGTCATCCACAACAGAGGCACGCAGAACAATACTGCGAGTGTCAATGGCAGTCACAGTCGCGGACTCGGCAGTGTGCTCCACAGAGAGTCCCATCAGTGTGCAAGCACGTACAGAAATCAAACTGAGCTCAAGATCAGGCACAAACAGCACATCGGAGAGATACGAGGGGCCAGACGGACCATCGAAACGCACGACCCCAACACCCTGGACTGGCAAGGAGTGACCAGAGCCTGTGCGGACGGAACGAACAGACGCAACATGGCCGAGAACAACGAAGTCACTACGACAACACGTCATGTGATGAGTGGCACCTGAATCAATGATCCAAGTGCCACCAGGATCACGACTGGAGGACGTCACTGTACAACGGGCAATGGAACACTCGGCCTCAGACGGACGCTGAGCAGCAGGTGGGGAGGAACGACGAGGGGCACAAAGGTGTGACTCGTGAATCCAATCTGTACAGTCACGCCCATCATCATCACATGCCGACTGTGCCCCCCCCACACGAGTCATCCCAAGCCACATGGACAGACGGACCGACAGTCTGTGAATCACTCGATTGTGACAACACACTCGCACTTCCCTGAAAGCGGAGCGCCACAAGGTGTCGAAGCTCGGCGATGGTGCGGTCGCATGGGTCCGGATCGCTGCTACTCGCCGGTGAAGAGGTAGGAACAGCTCCAGTCGTGGCCGTCGCGCGTCCGGAGGAAGGCGAGGAGGACGTGCTGGACGTGGAACGGAGGGCATGTGCAGCCTGGAGCCCACGAGTAATCCGCACCCAGTCGAGCGGCTGCTGGCACTCGGTGTAGCGATGGGCGCTTCCACAGTTGTAGCAGTGAACGGAGCATCCACTGCTACCACTGGAGGACGACTGCTGCTGTGACTGCTGCTGACCAGGACCCCGCTTCCCCTTCTTCTTCTTCCCTTGAGCTACTGCTGCAACACCCTGTGTCTGAGTGGGTGTGGGTGGGGCTGAAGAGGAGGAGGAAGACGAGGACGTGATGGAGGATGAAGAAGGAGACTGCAGGAGGGATGATGGTGGTGATGCGACGACTGCTGTAGCAAGGGAAGTCTCCTGATGGGCCACGACTACCTCGCGAGCTGAAGTCACCTGGAGGAACAGCTGATGCGCCCAAGGAAGAAGCTGCAGAGTGGCTGAAAAGGGCTTGAGGACGGTGTCGCTGTACCGTGTGAAGATGTCAGTGTACTCAAGGCAAACTCCGAGAATCATCGTACGGAGCGCCCATAGTTGCGTGCCTTCGGAGGCCCCAAGACGCGTGTAGATGCGCATAGCGCGTCGCCAGTAATCAGCTGCAGGCTCTGCAGGCCCCTGACAAAGAGAGTGGAAGGCACGAATGTGTGCTGCATGGGTGGCGTGCGTCTCTGCGGCCAGCAGGGATAGGGCCAGATCCCAACCTCCGCGTGGATCGGCGCCGGTGCCTGTGCCGGGCTCGCCAAGGTAAGGACGGAAGTCGACGACGGTCTCACGTGGCATGGCATAGAGGAGTCCGCAAATCACCCTAGCTGCTGTCAGCACCTGTGCTGGGTATGTAGGCTGATACGGGCTGTGGTAGTAGGGCCACACGCCCTCTGAAGTAGCCCAAACCTGAAAGAGAATCTCCCAGCAATCGAAGTTGTCCTCGGTGATGTACCGTGGAGGTGGTGTCTCAAAGTCCTTTGGTTGCCGCTCCGTGGGGAGGACAACCGTAGGCCGAGGAGGACGAGAGACGGTGAAGACTCCTGGAAGGGGATAGTCACCGGGATAGTCGGTGACGGTCGCACAGTAGGAATCCCAAGAGATCTGGTGCCCGTCTGCAGCTGACGGAGGCGCTCCTAAAGGACTCGCATCTCATGATCCGGGGAGTCGTCCGTCATGCCTGGCATGGATGGCTCATCATCCAGGAGGTCTGAAGGTGGTGGGTCAGGTCGAGCTCCTGTAACTGGTGCCTGAACCGACTGCTGTGTAGAGACCGCGACTTCGACAGCTCCCTCGGAAGCCTGCCGTGGGACTGTGGACTGGCTACGCAGGAGCTGAGTCAGCGTACGGATGGCATCAGTCTGCTCCCGCTGTAGGCGACGCATCTCAACCTGCTGGCTCTGCAGGTCCTCAATGGCCTGCGAGCGTGGGCTTAGGACGCTAGAGGAGGAGGAGGAGGGATCACCTGTCGCCTTCCCCTTGTTGTCCGACGAGTCCATGTCGCCAGCCAGAAACGACTGCTGCTGCTTGGCTTGGCTGCTGGAGCTGGTGACTGCCAGAGCTCACCGGGTGAGGTGGATGGGACTGCGTGGTGATGTCGCTGCTAAAAAACGACTGCAAGGAGTTCCAGGATACGACGGCGGCGGTGACTCTCACTGCTGCTGCCGGTGCTGCGTCTCAACAACGCAGCTCAGCGAGAGAGGTCTCGCTGCTCTGATACCATGAGATAATGCGTAGAAGCGTCCTAGCGACACCGCCGCTAACTAAGCGTCAGTGCCTAGTCAGACGGTGACGACAGTGACAAGTCGTGCACGCAACGGCAAGGGTTTGGCTAGGCTATACAAAGGCAAAGTGTCATAATGCTTCAATAGCATTTGCAGAGAGAGATGACAAATGACAGGTCCATGGCATAAGTACCTGCCGCGGCGCACGGCGGGTGTTGCACGCGGTAGTGCAAGATCTGTCCTAAAACCGGCCCAAAACCACTGTTTTGGCCGTAACTCTGCGCACACATGTCAAAACGCTACGCTGTCTGAACCTAGACATGCAGAATCACGAGCCGGACGCTACGACTGGCCACATGCATGCATCTGGCATCAAACACTGGACATACAATATAAAACATGCAAATCGGGCCCACAACCAGTCCACCGATAATGACCTGGGTGCTGCAAAAAAACTGCAGGAGGTCCCGGGTAGCATCCAGAGCTCTGGAACGGTCGTCGGTCAGCTCCAAGCTGGTAGTCCGCCACCGGATGACGCCCCGGTACCGCCTGGGTCTGCATCAGGGATCTGCACGAGTATGGACACGGCCGAGTGGTCACAGTAAACTGTACAGGTCAATAGGAACGTCACAAATCACAACATGGACTGCCATCGTGGAGAGGACATCCTGCGAGTAGTGAACGAAGATGTCTGTGTATGCTGCGGTGGCACCACGCTTGATGGTGAGGAGCGCGACCAGCGGGGTTGGTGAGAGGTGCCGAGGCGCCGAAGGATGTCCTCCGCCCGTTGCCAGTAGGTTGTGACCGTCTCGGTCTCCCCCATGTGCATGGAGTTAAACTTCCGCAGTAGACGGCTGGTCTCAATATCGCTGGATAGGCGATGGGGGCAAGTGAGGATGTGCCACGCGGCAGCATGGTCCGGGGTGGCGCCAGTGGCGACGTCACCGAGGAAAGGCTCCAGGGCCAAGCGGGAAGCTGGAGGGGCGACTGGCACAAGGGCACGTACGGCGCGACCAGCGTCATGCAACTGGTCAGCCTGGGTAGTGTCGTACGGGTGGCTGTAGTATGGCCACAGGCCCTCACTCTGCGCCCAGATCCGAAAGGTGAGCTCCCAGCTCCGAAACTATTCGCCGGCCTGAAGCGGCGGGGGCGGCGTCTCAAAGTCCTTCTGCCGACGGCCGGCGTCCAGAGTGGGGCCAAGGACGGAGGTCACTGTCTGCCGCTGGTGCTGAGTGTACTGTTGCGCTAGGTAGTGCGTGGCGGAGGACACAGCAGGACTAGCGTGTGCATGAGGAATGAATGGCGGCAGTGTACTGGTGGTAGTCTGGGAGGCCAATGGCTGCAGTGCTACAAGCTGCTGCGTCAAGGCAGCGAGCTGTTGCTGAAGGGCAGCCAGGGGGTCAGGGTTGCCCGCGACAACGCCGGTGGGCTGCTACTGCTGCTGCTGTTGTTGTTGCTGCTACTGCTGCTGCTGCTGCTGCTGCAGCTGCTGCAAAAATGGAGGGCTGGGGTCCCCCCAACGGACGAAGACCCCTCACTGGGATTGTCTGCCATGGCGGATTTGTTGCCCCAGTGTTTTGCCCTTTTCTTTTCCTTTTGTTTTTCGCTTTTTGTGCTGCCGAAGTTAACAAGGACGTCAGCCCAGAACAGCTAACGTCACCAGCCGGGCTCTGGAGTTTCATCCCCTTCCCTTTCCCCTCCTTTCCCCTTTTTATTTTCTTAGTGTGTTGATGACGTGAGCACTGACATCAGTAGTGATGTCAGCAGAGGGCTGCTGACGTCACCAGCGGTAGTTGCTACAGTTGCTGTTGCGCGGCTGCGGCAAGTGCTACGGCGGTTGGTGCAGCTGTGGCGGTTGCGGCTGTTGAGAGTGCTACTGTTGCGGCTGCTGCTGCTACTGCTAATGCGGCTGCTGCTGCGCCTGCTGCTGCTGCTGTTGTTGCGGCTGCTGCTGTGGCTGCTGCTGCAGCTGCTGCTACGCGCTACTGCAGCTGCTGCTGCGCGCTACTACAGCTGCTACGGGGTGGGGGAATTTTTGTCTCTCCTTTTTGTTTTCTCTTTTTCGCTCCTCACAGCGAGCTTCCCTGCTCGCTGTGAGCAACGAGCCACGAGCAGCGAGCTCGCTGCTCACTGTGAGCTGCGAGTCGCAAGCAGCAAGCTCGCTGCTTGCTGTTGGCTGCTCGCTGCTTGATGCGAGCAGCGAGCTCGCTGCCAGCAGCTCGCTGCTCGCTATGAGCAGCGGGTAGCAGGCTGCGGGCAGTTGCGGCTGCTGCTGCTGCTGGTAGTTGCTACAGCCGCCGCTGCTAGCTGCTGCTGGCCGCTGCCGGCTGCTGCTTGCTGCTGCTGCTGCTGTTGCCGCCGGCTTCTGCTGTTGCTTGCTGCTGCTTCTGCTGCTGCTTGCTGCTGCTGCCGCTGGCTGCTGTTGCTGCCGGCTGCTATTGCGCACAGCTGTTGCTTGCTGTTGCTACCACTGCTTGTTGCTGCTGCAGGCTGCTGCTGCCAGCCACTCCACTTGGAAGACGTCGCCGCGTGCGTCGTCGCCAGGAAGCGCCCAACGTGGCCTGCCTCTCACCTCCTCGCGTCAAACGTGGGGGTCAGCGCTGCCGGAAGAATTCGGCAGCATTTCCCCTGGCCCAGTGGCCGTGGGAAAAATTCTGACGCCGCCACCAGGCAGGTCAATGCTGTCGGAAAAAATCCGGCAGCATTTCCCCTGCACTGGCGCGTATGGGGATCCGCCGGCGTTGTCTGGCACTTGTACGCCAGTCTTTTGCTGCTGCTGCTACGCTCAGGCTATGATACCAAAAAGGAAACGCTATACAGAGGTTGGGGCTGCGACGTTGTTGATACAGCGTGCGGGCGTCCACGCTCGTTGCTTAAGTCTGCTGCCCCCTCAGTCTGCTGCTCTGGAGACTAAGTCTGGAAGCTCTGGATTTGTTACTCACAAACGCGTGCGCCAGTGTTAGCGTCAGAAAGCAGCTGAAAACTGGAACTAACTGATTAGAAGTGAAGAATGAGCAACAATGGGGGACCCCTCCAAGTTCTAACTCCCCCCTACTAGTGTAGAACTTGTTACTCAGCTAACCAGCCAATCAGAAAACAGCTCTGGACCTATTTCCTGGCAGGCAGGGTTTTCTCGGTGAGCCCTGCCAGACGCCCGACAGCCCAGAACCCGGGCGTCGTCCGTTTTGCCTGAAAACTGGACCATACCATAATACCAACGCTGCAAACCCAGTCGTGTGGTCAGAATCAGCTAGAAAAATAGTAGCAAAGAGTTATGGCTGCCGGAACCCGGGTAGTGTCTACGATGGTTCATGATGCCGAACTGTGGTGGCAGTGACCGTCAGCAGGACGACCGCCGAGGAGGCCTGCCGATGGAGCTAAGCACGTCGCCGGAGAGAGGAGGCTCGAGCAAACTGCGAGTAGACCTCAGCGTGCGTCGGCTCCACCGGACGACACTCCAGCGTCGAGTCTCGCCGTCAATCATCTGCACGCCGATGACAAAGCACAATGAGAGATGCGCAAAAACCAACATCACTCTGCCTCACACACACTAGTCGCGGCTTCCTACAGGTGGCCCATCACATCTAGAATATCGTCTTGTCTCGCACCACATGTTCACCACCACGTATATGTACTGGAGACTAGTTGTTGTGGCCATGTTGGAACTCTGTTCTACAAAATGTGAGCAGCACAATTGGGATGCTTCCGCATTGCATCAATGCAAGCCAGTTGCATCTAACTGTTGGTTTTTTGTGCTCATTGTGCTCTGTTGTGTCCTCCCGGCTTGTGTACATCGGCGTGCAGATGACTGACGGCGAGACTCGACGCCGATGGAGTGTCGTCCGGTGGAGCCGACGCACGCTGAGGTCGTCTCGCGGTTCGCTGGAGCCTCCTCTCTCCGGCGACGTGTTCAGCTCCATCGGCAGGCCTCCTTGGCGGTCGCACCGACGGCAGTCACTGCCGCCGCAGTCACTGTCTGCATGCGCCCAGCGCGTACTGTCATGCCTGCGTCGTCATGCACTGCCTAGGGTCCCAGTTGCATGTTGCATGGCCCTGTTTGGCAGCATAAACCATCGTGGGCACTATCTGGGTTTAGGCTGCCATAACTCCTCACTACTATTTTTCTAGCAGATTCTGACCGCACGGCTGCGTTCGCAGCGTCGNTCATTCTTCATTCCTAATCAGTCATTATCAGTTTTCAGCTGCTTTCTGGCGCTAACTCTGGCGCGCGCGTTTCTGAGTAACAAAACCCAGAGCTTCCAGACTTAGACTCTAGAGCAGCAGACTGAGGGGGCAGCTGACTTAAGCAACGAGCATGGAAGCCCGCACACTACATCAACAACGCTGCTGCCCCAACCTGCTGCATAGTTTCCTTTTTGGTATCAGAGCCAGAGCGTAGCAACAGCAGTAGAAGACTGGCGAACAGGTGCCAGACAACGCCGGCGGACCTCCCATACGCGCCAGTGCAGGGGAAATGCTGCCGGATTTTTTCCGACAGCATTGACCCTCCTGGTGGCGGCGTCAGAATTTTTCCCACAGCCACTGGGCCAGGGGAAATGCTGCCGAAATTTTTCGGCAGCACTGACCCCCACGCGTGACGCGAGGAGGTGAGCGGCAGGCGACGTCTGACGTCTGTGGGCGACGACGCACGCGGCAACGTCATCCAGGTGCAGTGACTGGCACCACCAGCAGCAGCAGGCAGAAGCAGCAGCTCGCAGCAGCCCGCAGCAGCAGCAGCTCGCGGCAGCAGCAGCAGCAGCTTGCAGCAGCAGCAGTAGCAGCCCGTAGCAGCAGCAGCTCGCAGCAATAGCAGCAGTAGCGTGCAGCAACAGCAGCGGCGTGCAGCAGCAGCAGCAGCCCGCAGCAGCAGCCGGCTGCAGCAGCAGCTCGCAGCAGGAGCAGGCAGCAGCCGCAGCACGCAGCAGCTGCAGCAGCGTGCAGCAGCAGCAGCGGGCTGCAGCAGCTGCTGTAGCGAGCTGCTGCAGCAGCAGCGAGCAGCAGCTACCAGCCGCGGCTGCTGCTGCCCGCTACTCATAACGAGCGAGCAGCGAGCAGCAACCCGCTGCTGCCAGCGAGTAGTAGCTCGCTGCTGCTGGGCGAGCAGCAGTCCGCTGCTCGCAGCAGATAGCGGGCTGCTGCCCGCTGTGACAAGGAAAATAAAAAACCAAAAAAAACAACAAAAAGCATTCCCCCACTCCCACAGCTCGCTGTAGCAGCCTGTAGCTGTAGCGAACAGCTACTACAGCACGCAGCAGCTGCAGCAGCACTCAGCTGTAGCAGCGAGCTGTAGCAGCTCGCTGCTGCAGCAGCAGCAGCCACAGCAACTGTTGTAGCTCGCATCACAAACAGCAGCAACTACAGCACCCGCAGTAGCAGCACCACCAGCCTCAGCAGCAGCAGCAGCAGCGAACAGTTATAGCAGCAGCAGCAATAGCAGCAGCAGTTGCAGCAGCAGCAACAGCAACAGCAGCAGCAGCAGCAACAACAACAACAGCAGCAGTAGCAGCAGCAGCTGCAACAGCATCAGCACCAACAGCAGCAGCGGCGGCCCCAACATTCGCCGCTGCTGACGTCAGCACCCCTCTGCTGACGTCACTACTGACGTCACTACTGACGTCACTACTGACATCATCAACACAAATCAAAGAAAAGGAGGGTGAAAGGGGAAAGGGGGAACGCCAGAGGAGTGGGTAAACTTCCCACTCTCCCAACCTCTTGTTGAAGCAGCAACACAAAGAAAGAAAAAAAAAACAGACACCAAGCCATGGCTGGTAGTCCAGGCGAGGGGGGGTCCTCCTCTTATGGGGGGATCGCCACCCCTCCTTTCTTGCAACGATTGCTACAGCAGCAGCACCAGCAGCAGCACCTGCCGCCGCTGCAGCAGCAACAGCCGTCGCCGCCGCAGGACCAGCAGCTGCTGCCGCCGCTGCCGCCATTGCTGCAGCAGCCGCTGCCATTGCAGCAGCAGTAGCCACCGCCTCTATAGCAGCAGCCGCCGCCGCTACAGCAGCAGCCGCCGCCCATACAGCAGCAGCCACCGCCGCTGCAGCAGCAGCAGCCGTCGCCTCTACAGCAGCAGCCGCCACCGCCGCTGCAGCAGCAGCCACCACCCATACAGCACTAGCCACCGCCGCTGCAGCAGCAGCAGCCGCCCCCTCTACAGCAACAGCCGCCCCCTCTACAGTAGCAGCCGCCACCGCTGCAGCAGCAACAGCCGCCGCCCATACAGCAGCAGCCACCGCCTCTGCAGCAGCAGTAGCCGCCGCCCTTACTGCTGCAGCAGCAGCAGCAGTAGCAGCAGCCCACTATTAACGTTGGCGGCACCCCTAACCCACGTGTTGCTCTTCAGCAACAACTCGCCGCCTTGACACAGCAGCTTGCGGCGCTACAGCCAGTCGCCTCCCAAACCGCCACCAACGTGCTGCCGTCGTTTGTCCCTCCATGGCACGCTAGCCCCACGGTGTCCGCCGCCACGTACTACTTAGCACAACAGCAGACTCAACGCCAACGGCAGACAGTGACCTCCGTCCTTGGCCCCACTCTAGGTGCCGGCCGTAGGAAGAAGGGCTTTGAGACGCCGCCACCGCCGCTTCAGGCCGGCGAGCAGTTTCGGAGCTGGGAGCTCAGCTTCCGGATCTGGGCGCAGGGGGAGGGTCTGTGGGCCTACTACACCCTCCCCTACGACTCCACCCAGGCCGACCAGCTATATGACGCTGGTCGCGCCATCCGCGCCCTTGTACCCGTCGCCCATCCAGCTTCCCGCCTTGCCCTGGAGCCCTTCCTCGGCGACTTCACCGCTGGCGCCATCCCAGACCTGGCAGCCGCCTGGCACGTCCTCACCAGACCCCATCGCCTGTCCAGCGACGCTGAGATCAGCCGCCTGCTCCGGGAGTTCAACTCCCTTCACATGGGGGAGGCCGAGACGGTCACTGCCTACTGGCAGCGAGCAGAGGACATCCTCCATCGACTCGGCAAGTCGGCTCCACCCCCACTGTCTGCGCTCCTCACCATCAAGCGCGGCGCCACCAGCGCATACGCTGACGTCTTCGTCCACTATCCTCAGGACGTCCTCACCACCATGGAGGCCCAGGGCACTCTCATGCCTTGGGCATACGAGCTCTTCCTCCGCATTGAGGAAGCTTGCCAGGAGTCCCAGCTCCATCGCGCGGAGGCCCTTGCATCCCCTGCCGTCGCCACCCCTGCCGTTGCTTCCGTGGCCGTTGCCTCCCCCGTCGCAACTACCTCATCGCCCTCAGGGAAGAAGAAGAAAAGCCGGAACAAGAAGGGCAAGGGTCCATCACAACAGGAACAGCAGCAGTCATCCACCGGTACCAGCGGTAGTAGCTCAGTCTGCCACAACTGTGGCCAGCCTGGGCACGGATGGTACACGTGCCCTCTTCCGACGGACGAGGCCCGCGTCATCGCCACCATGCGACGCCAGCAGGAGCGCCGCCTTGCCTCTGCCGCCGTCGCTGCTACTGGTCCTACCACTTTGACCTCGTCCAGCACTGCTCCCACTCCGACGACTCCGCCTGTCCTGTAGCCACCCGCGCCGCAGCAGTACTACTCGCAGTAGACGGCCTAGCAGTTCTACCCTCAGCCGTCGGCACCTCCGCTGCCCTCGTCGGCCCCGTCACCCTACTACCTGGGCTCCGGCGCCGTCACTCCGCATTCTGTCTACACTCTTGGGCCGTCATCCCGAGAGCGTCAGCTGGAGCAGTTCATCGCGCTCCAGCTTGGCCTCCCTCGCCCTCCTCCCCAGGGAAGTGCGAGTTGCATCACCTCCTGCCCTCCCGCCCATCCCTGCATGACTGAGACTGAGCTACGGTCGTGTCCAGTCTCCTCGTCTGTCTCGTTGTCTCCCGTGATCTCATCCACCCCACTCCTTGACGACATTGCATGGCTTGAGGATTGGTAGTCTTGTTTCGCGCCTCCGTCCACCATGTCCGCATCCCTCGTGTGTTGCCATGTGACTGTGACTGATCTGGCGACCCCTGTCCAGGACCCTGCTGAGACCTGGATCATCGACTCCGGGGCCACGCATCACATGACGACATCTCGCGAGGCCTTCCGTATGCTTGGTCCCGTCGGCGATGTCTCCGGTGTTCGGACGGGCTCCGGACAGGTGTTGCCGGTCCGTGGGGTAGGCGTTGTTCATTTCCGTGGTCCGGCTGGTGACGTCTTTTTGACCGATGTTCTCTTCGTCCCTGGTCTCGAGCTCAGCCTCCTGTCCGTGACTGCTCTTGACCGCATGAGCATGGACATTGTGCACTCACGTGGCGTCGGCACTGTGTCGTTGCGTCCGTCGGGTCTTGTCGTACTGCACGCCACCGCCTGTGGCAACTTGTGGCACGTTCCCCGCCTCGCTTCTTCCCCTCCCGTCTCCTCCTCGTCGGGTGCGACCGGTCATGTGTTTGTCACCAGCACTCTTTCTCCTCAGCACACCCGCCTCTTGCACCGCCGCCTTTGTCACGTCCACTCTGCCGCAGTAGAGAGCATGCTCCGCACCCAACCGGCCAAGGGCCTTTATCCGGAGACCTTCCCTCTCCCATGTCCCACTGAGTGCATTCACTGCGCTCAGGGCAAGATGCACCGGTCCACGTACCCCCTCTCTTCCTCACGGGCGTCCGCCCCCCTTGACCTTGTCCACTCGGACGTCATGGGCCCTCTCCCCACTGAGTCCGTCGGCGAGCATGGCCGTTATGTCCTCACTCTGACGGACTACTACTCCCGCTACCGTTGGGTCTTCTACCTTCGGCAGAAGAGCGATGTCACCCAGACCATTCAGGACTGGCTTGTCCTCGCGGAGCGCGAGTGTGGCCGCCCCCTGCGTCGCTTTCGCTCCGATCGCAGTGGCGAGTACCTGGGTGAGGCCACGACCTTTCTCGCCTCCCGCGGTATTCGCCATGAGACGTCTGCGCCCTACACACCCGCCCAGAACGGCGTCTCCGAGCGGTGGAACCGCACCATGGCCGACGCCGTCCGCACCATGCGGGTCGACTCAGGTCTCTCCGATGGCTTCTACTTTGAGGCCATGGCCTACATGACCTGGGTCTGGAACAGGGTTCCTCACGGTCCCCTTCCCCGCCAGTCCACGCCCTATCAGCACTGGTGCGGTCGGCGCGCTGACCTCCGCCCGGCTCGCGTCTGGGGCTGCGTAGCCGTTGTGTGGCTGCCCGCCCCACAGCAGGGTAGCAAGCTTGCCCCCCGCGGACGCCCCTGCACCTTTCTCGGTGTGTCTCGTCATTCCAACGCCTGGCGCTTCTGGGACCCATCCCGACACTACATCGTCGAGTCCCGCGATGCCCTCTTTTTCGAGGACCTGTTTCCCCGCGACCTCATCCGCTCCGGCTCGTCCGTGTCCCTCCCATCGCGTGGGGGAGTGGTGAGTCCGTCCTCCGTCCTGTCGCTTCCGGGTGACACATCACCCCGTCCCTCTGAGCCGGTAGCCCCGGTTGCGGCCGCTGGCCCCTCCGAGCCAGCTGACCCAGTCGCGTCTACTGTCCCCTCCGGGCCGGCAGCCCCAGTCGCGTCCGCTGGTCCCTCCGGGTCGGCAGCCCGAGTCACGTCCGCTGGCCCATCCGGGCCGACAGCCCCAGTCGCGTCCGCTGGTCCCTCCGGGCCGGCAGCCCCGGTAGCGTCCGCTAGTCCCTCCGGGCCGACAGCCCCAGTCGCGCCTACCGGCTCTTCCGGGCCGGCAACCCCAGTCGCATCTACTGGCCCCTCCGGGCCGTCAGCCCCAGTCGCATCCGCTGGTCCCTCCGGGCCGGCAGCCCCAGTCGCGTCCGCTGGTCCCTCCGGGCCGGTAGTCCCAGCCGCCTCCGATGGTCCCCCCGGGCCGACGTCTCCAGTCACGTCCGCTGGCCCCTCCAGGCCAGAAGCCCCAGGCGCGTCCACTCGCCCCTCTGGGCCGGCAGCCCCAGGTGTGCCCGTTGGCTCCCCTGGCCCAGCAGCGCCTGTTGAGTCTACTGGCTCCTCCGGACCAGCAGCACCGTCCGCCTCCGTCGGCCCGTCGGACTCAGCACCATCCTCTGCCCGACCGTGCTACACACGTGGCCCAGGCGGCAGCCTCCGACCTCGGCCAACTGTGAGCGCGCAGACTGTCGCTCCCCGTTCCGTTGCGCCTCGACCCCCTGTGGCTCAACGTGTTTCCTCCACTCCCACGGTCGTGAGTGGAGACCCTGGCACAAAGGCTCTCGGCCTGACCACTTCTGCCATTATCGCAGACCTTCACCTGGGCTCTGCATTGGGGTACGCCATGCTTCTTCACGAGCATCGGCATGCTGTCGTGGCCGCACTCGCACGCATCCCACCTGGGGCTCGTGATGCACTTGCCCTCTCAGTCCGGTCCACAGCGCGCCCAGAGGACCCTTCCACCCTACGCGAGGCTCGAGCCTCCCCTGAGGCCGCACATTGGGATGCTGCCTGTGCCGAGGAGCTCGCCGCTATCCGACAGCACCACGTGTATGACCTCGTCGACCTCCCTCCAGGTCGGAAGGCCATCGGTGCCAAGTGGGTCTTTCGGCGTAAGTGGAAGCCTGACGGATCCTTGGACAAGTACAAGGCCCGTCTCACAGCAAAGGGGTTTGCTCAGGTCCCTGGGATCGACTACGACCAGATCTTCGCCCCAGTTGGCCGGTTCTCCACTAGCCGGGCATTGTTCAGCCTAGTTGCCCAGCACGGGTGGGAGCTGCATCAGATGGANCCCGCCCCTCTGACCCGGCCCCTCCGTCGGTCGGCCGACGGGGCCGACGGGGCCGAGGGGACCCGCGAGACCGACGGGCCCCCTCCGCAGGGCCCCTCGGAGGGGGTTCGGTGGGGCCCTCCGAGGGCCCCCTTGAGGAGGGGAGAAAGGAGGGAGAGGGGGGGGTGCGAACGGGTCGACAGGCCCCCTCAGAGCCCCCCCTTTTCAGAGGAGGGTTGCGAGGCCCTCCTCGCAGCGGCAGCAGCAGCTGCAGCGGCAGCAGCAGCTGCAGCGGCAGGTGCAGCTGCTGCGGATGCTGCTGCTGCTGCTGCTGCTGCTGCTTTGCGCAGCTGCTGCTGCTGCTGCTGCTGCTTTGCGCAGCAGCTGCTGCTGTTGCTTGCTGCTGCCGATCTGCTGCTGCCTTGCTTTTTTTTTTTCTTCTTCTTCTTCTTTCGCTCTGCACGCCGTTGCACGCTGCTACTGCTGCTGCTGCTGCTGCTGCTGCTACTGCTGCTGCTGCTGCGGCTGCTGCTGCTGCTGCTGCTGCTGTGGCTGCTGCTGCTGCTGCTGCTAAAGCTGCTGCTGCTGCTGTTGCTGCTTCTGCTGCCGATCTGCTGCTTCTGCTGCCGATCTGCTGCTGCCTTGCTTTTTTTTCCTTTTTTTTTTTCTTCTTCTTTCGCTCTGCACGTCGTTGCACGCTGCTGCGGCTGCTGCGGCTGCTGCTTGTGCACGCTGCTTCTGCCAACGCGTGCTGCTGCTGCTACTGCTGCTGCTGTGCGCGGCTCACCGCCCCTGTGGCGTTCACTTGCAGTCGCTTCGCGCTCCCTCACGCTGCTGCCGGCGTGGCGCCACGTAGCGCGTTCTCTTAGCGTTCCGCCCACTGCTGCTGCTTCTGCTTCTCTCACGCCCCCCTGTGCTCTGATACCAAATTGGAAATAATTTTAGGGCATGCAGGCCCATGCAAGAACGAACATGAGCTCTGTGTGTGAGTGCGATGCAAGACGGCAAGAATTTGGCTAAGTCTGGAACGCTGAATAGAAAGAACAAGGAGAGTTTACAAATGAGCCCCTAGCGGGCTTAAGTAGGGGCGCCGGCAGCTAGCCGCACCGGGTCCCGTCACCCCCGCTGAGTCAAAACGGGTCAGCGGGGAGAACGCACTGCGTACACCACGATAACAACAACGGTGGTCTCCTCGAGGCACCGGAACAGCTCTCCGAGTACCCGGGTCTCGACCACCGAGAAAATACGAACAGTGCGAGAAAACCTCAGAATCAGCGTCCAGTCATCACAGACGGCTTTCCGAACATCGGAAGCCCCACAATAGCCATCGGGTCTCCTCGTCGCACCGGTACTGTCAACCGGGTGCGCGGGTCTGAACCCATCGAGAAAACTCTCCTACCTCCTGACAGGCCCACATGGCTGCCGAAACGCATCGACCGCGTCTCGCCGGCGCTGTCGTAGGTGCTGGAGAAGTCTCGGTGCAGTGTGGAGGCCCGTCGTGTCGTCACGCTCTCCTCTGCCATATACCCCGAATGTGGGTATATCAGTAAACTAGCAGTGTCAGTCATGACGGGTGGAAGCCACACAAACCAACACTCCCCCTGGCTGACATAGCCGTCCACGCCAGAACGAATGAGCGAAGGCATGGAACAACAATGCATGACAAGCCATAACATGCATGAGTCTACTCGCACAAACACACACACATGCTCGTCTGCTATGCATCTAGGGTCTCCCTGGACACTGGCACAGCCCACCAAGTGTCTGGGTCTCGACCATGAGAGGAGTGATGCACACACACACAAACCAGTGTCATGCACATCATGCATATGTCAGAGGACAAGATGGTCTCCTCGTGACACTGGCGGTACCAGGGTCCGGGTCTCGACCACTACGAGCAATCAAACTCAATAGTATCATCATCCAAACACAGGATCAAGGGAAGATCTCCTCGTAACACGGGTGCAATGCACCACGTGTCCGGGTCTCGACCAACAGCTCGCATGCACAATGCCACACACAGTATAGCGACACACTAAGACA
>SZWC01020633.1:14899-25539 GCA_023375785.1 Penium margaritaceum
TTTCTGGCGGCTCGTCAGCGCCTCCCGGCGCCGCACTTGGGCATGCGGAGGGGCAATTTTTCAACATAATCATCCATAGGGCAAGTGTGGAACTCCATGTCGCACACCAACTCACCCATGTGGACCCTGTGCTTGACGAGAGGCTTGCTGCACTCCACCACTCCGGACATCTGCCGTGCCTTGGACGACATCCCCGGCTGCCGAGCGAGCTCCAATCTCGTTCCAAACCTGTCCTTGAAGAAGCTATGGCTTGTGCGACCGTCCAACAGCTCGTGTAGCCTCCTTCGACCCTTGAAACTTCCCTCCGGAATCTCAAGAACCAACTCCAGGATGATTCTTGGAAACTGTCGGGTCTCACCTTCATTCTACAACAGCACTTGAGGCAGCTCCTTAATTGACAAAAGCCTTTCAGGGCTGGTGCTGTTCCTTGCGGACAAAAGAATCACAGTAGTAGGTCGTCCCCTCCTCACTGCTGTTGTCTGTTTCCCTGTTGTTCCTTACGCTTGGGGCAATCCCGCTTGCGATGTTCCTCCTCGCCACAAGCCCAGCACTTGCCTCTCAGTCCTTGCTGTCTGCCCACGCCCCGCTGCCTGGCTTGGATTGCATCCACCTCTATGGGCACAGCTTGATTCGGCTGCTCCACTCGTGGTTGTGCTGCATAGCTGGTCCAGCACGAATTGTAGCTTACCGCGTCGATGCGCTTCGCTGCCAAGACCATCTCCGCAAAGGTTCGCAACCCGAGCACCGCGAGTTCACGTTGGACGTGCGGCTTCAGGCCGTCATGGTAGCGGTCGTACGCCTCCGTGTCTGAGAGGTCTTTGATCTGTGCCGCCAAAGCCATGAAGCATGTGGTTTAGTCTTCAACCGATCCGCCTTGCTTGATGTGCTTTATCTTGTCACGTGCAACTCGGCTGCCATTGAGGAGGTCGAAACGTGCCTGTAGCATCGTCTCAAACTGCTCCCACGTCTCTGGCTTCTCCGTCAACGCCCGTGCACCGAGCTGCACTTCCTTCCCCTGCAGTAGATTCAGCAATGGCTAAAGCTATGCCCCGGCCCCCAGCCCTTCCTGCAACCCAGCGGCGTTCCGCCGGCACAATACCGACCACCACTGTAGCGCCATTCCCCGTAGTAGTGTAGGTGCATGCTCCATTCTTGTGGCATCTTCTCCAACGGGAACGCCGAATACCATGAAGTACAAGTTCACCGTGAAGAGCCACTTGCACGCACTGCCCTTGCCGGTGTAGAACTCCAGCTCCTTTGGCTTGGGCCGCCAAAAGGCAGGTGTGGATGCCAATGCAACACCCCCCAACGCAATGCTCCCTTGGCCGACGTACCTCGATCAACCTCCACACGCAGCTGCTGGTTCTCATGGCATAACTCTTTAAGAGCACGCCGGATATCCTTTATGAGGTAGGCCTGGTTGTATGTTGCGGCTGCCATGCTTCCGGTTGTGAAGAAAACATTCTGGTTGAACGCAGTTGCGATAAATCTGCTGCCTCCCTTGGGTCCGTGCAAAACGGAGCAAACATCCACGTGGCTCTGATGTCAAATTGTGAATCGAGGGGCACCTGGCGTGACGGTCACACGCCAAGCCCTTGGGGTAAACCTGCCAACCCTCGACCCCTTGGTATGTGGGCCAACCCTTTTGATGTCGAATGACCCTCTCTTAGCAGCAAGACCGCAGCTAGTGACCGAGGTTTCCGCCGTGCAACTCTCCCGGTGGCGTTTGCACCAAGGTGTGTTGCAAAAGACTTGTAGGACCAAATGGATATGTGCAAGATGATGCTTGAAAAAAAACTGTATATGGACAAGGAAATAATCCTTACACTTGATAGATCAGTACAAGGCAATGTACAAAGTCTCTAGGTCAGATTGGCATGCCTAGAACAACCCCAAGGCTTCCTTATGTACCAGCTCCAATGAGTCAGCCGACAACTCCTCGGTGCTCTGAAGCCCTATCATGAGGCGCATTCATGCAAATAGCACATGCATCAAGTAGTAAGCGCCACGATATTTCCAACGTACCAAAGAACACCTCAATCCATGAAGAAAAGGCTAAGTTATGGCCGTTTGGGTACTCCACGTGTGACGGCCACTGCCAGCACCGCCAGCGGAGGTCACGGCCGGCCGAGCGCCCTTCCTAGAGAATGCAGCTCCAGCCGCCGTCCCGAAGCACCCATAGCCCCCAATGAACCTTTCCTCATTGGCTAAGCATCCATCGAGGGGTGCTTTGGCTGTAGTGGGCGAGAAATTCACTCCGTCGTGCTCGGGGTCGGACCGGTACATCTCTTGTTTTCCGGAGGTGTGCCACCCACCTTTGCACAACCGTATCTATCTTGTCCCTGCACCAAATGACCTGGTTCTTGGGTTGATTTCACACGGTTTTTCACGTAGAAAACAATAGGAGCATCAAAACATGTATCTGACAACAACATAATGACGTTATCACCGCCTCGACCCACGGCTCCCATAACAGTGACGGTGCGGAGGAGTGGATCATGTGCGACACCATTCCAAACCCACGTCATGTAGCTCATTACCTCAAAGGCAAAGAGCAGGAGCAGGCCGGACTCAGCAAGGAGGTTGTGGATACCATCAGCAAGCGTACAATTCCACTGCTCTGTATCATTTTTTGTTGGGGTGTGTAGGGAGCAGAAGTCTCCAAACATACCCTGTGGGACTCCAGAAGGCGGGCGGTGGGACCCAAGGAATTTACCACCACGATCACTATGAAAAACACGCAAGGACCGCGGACAAGTGGATTCAGCCTGAACAAGCCAGGGCTTCATGACTGAACAAACGTCGCTCTTCTGACAAGGAGAAAACACCCAACGAAAACGGGAGAAGTCTTCAGTTAGGCACAACACATACCGACCAACGTCACCGAGAAGGTCATGGGGAAGGGGACCCATGACATCTGCATGAACACAATTGAGGTGATGAGAAGAAGGAGAGAAAGGGGAGCGATGTGCTTTCTCTTGCGCACAGTCAAGACAGTTGGCGGGGCAAGGCGCAGGGAATGTAGAGGGAGAGAGACCGACAGTAGGCAGAAGACGAAGCATGCTGTGAATAACATCAATGTGGACATGACCAAGACGGCGATGCAAGAGACGGACAAGGTCTGGGGAGAGAGACGGGGCAACGTGGGCAAGGACAGTGCCCCCGGCAGGGGCGAAGGAGGCATGCAAGGGGACACGATAGATCTTGCTACACTGCACGCACGGAGGACATCACGGCCAGACGCACGCAGAGAAACAGTGCCAACACCGTGCTTGGCAGTGCAGTCCATGCCCTGATCGTCGAGAGACGGCACGGACAGCAGGCTGAGTTCAAGAGAAGTCACGTACAGAATATCAGGAAGGTATAAGACACCGCACAGATGACACCAACGCCCTGAACGGGAAGCAACTGACCAGACCCCGCACAAAAAAAGTGGACGGACCCGACAGGACCCAACGACATGAACAAGGAACGTATAGACGATATGTGGTGAGTGGCCCCTGAGTCTAGGATCCAAAAGCCACGGGAAACATGCACTGAGGGAAGAACACCAGAGGTTGCAATAGTACCGATGAAAGAGGCAAGGGAGACAAACGACTCACAAAGGGAGAGGCAACGAGGGAGGAAGACAGACTGCCACTGCTCAATCCACATAACAGACGCATGCAAAGAGCTCAGAAAGTGACCGGGGGGGTCCCCACAAAGGACACTATCTGTCTGACATGTGAGATCTCTAGCCGTTGATGCAACACTCTCACCTCCTTGATCACAAAACTGAAGAAGCTAAAGGAGGGGCTGTTCTAGCTGGCACTTGCAATCACCATGGTCACCGGCAGTAGACGCAATCGGGGCTAGGGTGTTCACGCCGGAGGTAGAGGGAAACCCCGGCGGCGCAATGTAGGCGGAGGAAGGGGGCCAGCATACGGGGGAGCACCAGATGGAGGAGGCCAACCCCAAAGGTAGGACGGAGGAAGTGAGGGCATGCCGGCGGTGGAGTGGGCCTGGGCCGAGGCAGGGCCGGTCGAGTGAGAAGGGGTCCCCGAGTCGGAGGTGGAAGATGCAGAAGAGGAGCTGGAGGTGCAAGCCTAGTGAGCGTGCATTTCCCGGGCAAGACGAAGATTGTCAGGAGGGGCAAGGAAAGTACGAGCAAAATGCTCCATGGAACTGTAGTTCTAGCAAACAACGGTCCCAAAAACACGGGATGATGAAGCGGCGTACTTGTCCTTGCCCTTGCAGTTACCCTTACCCTTGCCTCACCCATGGCCCTGGGAGGCAAGGGCGGAGGCAAGAGAGGAGGAGGACGAGGAGGCGGATGAAGCAGAGGTGGGTGCTGCAGCAGAGGAAGGGCCGGGTACTACAGCAGTGGTGAGAGCTACCATACCCATGACAGCGGAGCGGTGAAGACGCTTGTTTTGCAAGCTCTTCCACCTGGCTGCAAGGCGCTCGGAGGTGAAGTCTTAGAGAGCGCCCTCACGTGGAGAGCGAGGTGGGACTGATGTCCTCTTTTTCCCTGGACTTGAGCTCAACCTCCTGTCTGTTAGTGCCCTTGACCGCATGAGTATGGACGTTCTGCATTCACGTGGTGTTGGCATTGTGTCGTTGCGTCCTTCCGGTCTTGTCGTTCTGCACGCCACCGCCAGTGGCAACCTGTGGCACGTACGTCGTCTGTCCTCCTCTCCTTCTATCCCCTCTCCGTCCGCCGCCACAGGCCATGTGTTTGTCACTGGCACACACTCTCCGCAACATACACGTCCCTTACACCGTCGCCTTTGCCATGTCCACTCTGCTACCGTGGATAACGTGCTCTGCACCCAGCCGGCCAAAGGCCTTGACCCAGACACTTTCCTTTTGCCTTGTCCCACGGAGTGCATTGATTGCCCTCAGGGCAAGATGCTTCGGTTCACACACCCTCAGTCCTTCTCCTGCGCATCCGTCCCTCTAGACCTGGTCCATTCTGATGTCATGTGTCCTCTCCCTACCGAGTCTGTCTGCAAGCATGGACGCTATGTCCTCACCCTCACTGACGATTACTCTCGCTACCGCTGGGTCTTCTACCTTCAGCAGACGAGCGATGTTACTCCCGCCATTCGGGACTGTCTTGTCCTTGTGGAGTGCGAGTGTGTTTGATCCCTTCGCCGCTTTTGCTCTGATCGCGGTGGTGTGTACATGGACGAGACCACAATTTTTCTTGCCTCTTGTGGTATCCACCATGAGACGACGGCACCTTACACGCCCGTCTAGAACGGCGTCTCCGAGCGGTGGAACAGTACCATGGCCGACACTGTCCGCAACATCTGGGTCTAGTCTGGCCTCTCCCATGGCTTCTATTTTGAAGCCATGGCCTACATGACGTGGGTCTAGAATCGGATTCTCCACGGACCCATTCCCCGCCAGTCCACGCCATACCAGCACTAGTGCGGTCACCGAGCTGATCTTTGCCCCACTTGCGTCTGGGGCTGCGTGGCCATTATGTGGCTGCCCACACAATGCCCTCTTCTTTTAGGAGATTTTTCCCTACGATCTCGTCTGCTCCAGCTTGTTTGTATCCCTCCCGTCGCGTGGGAGAATGGTGAGTCCGTCCTCCATACTACCGCTTATGGGAGGCAAATCACTTGGTTCCTCTGGGCCGGCAACCCTAGTCGCGTCCGCTGGCCCTTCCGGGCCGGCAGCCCCAGTCGCGTCCGCAGACCCCTCCGAGCGGGCAGCCCCAGTTACGTCCGCTCACCCCCTCCGGGCAGGCAGCCCCAGTTGCATCCGCTGACCCTTCCGGGCTGGCAGGCCCAGTTGCATCCGCTGGCCCCTCCAAGCTGACAGCCCCAATCGTGTTCGCTTGCCCCTCTGGGCCAGCAGACCCGATCGCATCCGCTGGCTCCTCTGGGCTGACAGCCCCAGTCGCGTCCGCTGGCCCCTCTGGACCCATCGTCCCAGTCGTGCCCGCTGGCCCCTCCAGGCCTACCGCCGTAGTCGCGCCCGCTTGCCCCTCCGGGCCGGTAGCCCTAGTCGCGTTCGTCGGTCCCTCCAGACCACCTGCTCCAGTCGCGTCCGCAAGCCCCTCCGGGCCAGTAGCCCAAGTCGCGTCCGCTCGCCCCTCCGGGTTGGCAGCCCTAGTCACGTCCGCTTGTCCCTCTGCGCCAGCAGCCTCGTCGGACTCATTGCCATCTCCTGCTCCATCGTATTACATGCGTGGCCCAGGCGGTCCGCTCCGACCCAAGCCGTCAATGAGCAAAAAGACCGTTGTGCCGCGCCCTGTGGCACATCGGCCTCCTGTCACTCCACGTGTCTTTTCCACTCCTACGATCGTGAGTGGGGACCCCGGCACCAAGGCCCTTAACCTGACCACTTTAGCCATCATTGTAGACCTCCACCCAAGGTCTGCACTAGGTTATGCCATGCTCCATCACGAGCATCGGCATGCTTTCATGGCTGCACTCGCGCGCATCTAAGCTCGAGCTCGAGATGCACACGCTCTTGCAGTCAACTCAACAGCACGCCCAGAAGACCCAGCCACCCTGCGTGAGGCTCAAGCCTCTCCTGAGGCCGCACACAAGGATGCCACTTGTGCCAACGAGGTCACTACTATCAGGCAGCACCACGTGTATGACCTCGTCGATCTCCATCCAGGTCGGAAGGCCATTGATTTCAAGTGAATCTTCCGGCGCAAATGGAAGCCGGACGGGTCCTTGGATAGGTACAAGGCCTGCTCACAGCCAAGGGGTTTGCTCAGGTCCCTGGGGTCAATTACGACCAGATCTTTACCCCAGTTGGTCGATGTCCACCAGCCTGGCGCTCTTCAGCCTAGTTGCCCAACACTGGTGGGAGCTGCATCAGATGGACGTGAGCAACGCTTTCCTCCATGGCTCGGTGGAGGGCAAGGAGCTCTACATGGTGCAGCCCCCCCGGCTTTGACGAAGGCACTGGGAGAATCTAGCGACTACGGAAGGCCTTCTATGGTCTGAAGCAGTCGCCTTGGTGCTGGAACCAAGAGATCAGCAGCACGCTCTTCCGCGGCGGCCTTCTACGCAACACCGCTGACCACGCATGGTTCTTCAGCCTATGAGACCAGACCTTCACCGCTATAATAGTCTACGTTGACGACCTCCTCATTGCATCGCCAGACATGGCTACCATCCAACGGTCAAGGACCTGCTACACACCACCTACCAGATGAAGGATCTCGGGTCTGCCGGGGTCTTCCTCGGCATGGAGCTCATGCATGATCGCTCCTAAGACATCCTGCATTTCCATGAGGCGGCCTATGCACAGACTCTGTCCACTCACTTCGCCGAGGACCTACCCCTCGTTCCGAGCGTGTCTTCAACCATGTCACCTGATGGCGAGGTGAAGCTGAAGAGTCTTGACGCAGCCATTATGGGGGAGCCAGTTGACGTGACCACGTCTCTGCGAGTCATCAAGTCACTTATGTTTCTAGAGACGATGACGCGTCCAAACATCGCATTCGCCGTCAACCTCCTAGCTCAGTTCTCTGAAGAGTCGCGTCACCTCCACTTCAAGGCCGCAATCCGAGTATTGTGCTATATCGTCTCAACTCCTTGACGAGTTCTCATGTTCCGCGGCCATTCGTCTGATGTCCCCGTGGGTTACACTGACAATGACTGGGCCGGAAATCCGGACGGTAAGAGTTGCACGGATTGGATCTTCCAAATTGGTGACACGACTGTGTCCTGGGACAATGGCATGCAGGGGTGCATTGCACATAGCACTGCTGAGGCTGATTTTGTAGCCCTTGGTTCAGGTGCTTGTGAGACGTGTGGTTGCGTCGTCTGTTGTCCGAGTTGCGTCAGTCCGTTGCATCCATCACATTGCATTGTGACAATGAGAGTGCCATGGCCATCGCCGACAATGACGGCATGCATCACACACGCACAAAGTACATCAATGTTGTGTATCATTATGTGCGTTCGTTGTTGCATGATGGCAGTGTCAGCATTGTGCGGGTTGAGACAGCATGGCAACTGGCTCACTTCTTCACCAAGGTGCTGAAGCGTGACTCATTCAAGAAAGCTATGAGTTTAGTCAACATGCGTCCGTGAGTTGCACTCTTTGTTCTGGCCCGCGTCTTTGTGTGCACTGGAGGAATCTATGTGTTGAATGTGGTGCTGCCCACCCATGTGCACTGCGCTTGTGAGTCATGTGGGAGTATTGGTTGTTTTTCATCTCTCATTGTGCTCTATTGTGTCCTCCCAGGTTGTGTACATCGGTGTGCAGATGACTGACGGTGAGACTCGACGCTACAGAAGTGTCGTCCCGTGGAGCCAATGCATGCTCAGGCCTACACGTAGTTTGCTAGAGCCTCCTCCTTGCAAAAACGTGCTCAACTCCATCGGCAAGCCTCTTCGGCGGTCGGGCCGCCAGTGGTCACAGCCACCGCAGATGCTGTCAGCATGCATCAAGCGCTGGATCTGATTGTACCATTGCGTCTGCAGCGTCATGCTCTTCCTAGGGTCTATGTCTCGTGTTGCGTGGCATTGTTAGGCATCATGGACCATCGTAGGCACTGCCTGGGTTCGGGCAGCCATAACTCTTTGCTGCTATTCTTCTAGCTGTTTCTGACCGCACCACCGCGTTTGCAGCGTCAGTATTACGGTATGGTCCAATTTTCAGGCAAAACGGACGACGCCCGGGTTTTGGGCTTTCGGCCGTCTGGCAGGGCTCACCGAGGAAACCCTGCCTTACAGAAAATAGGTCTAGGTATATTTTCTGATTGGCTGGTTAACTAAGTAACAAGCTCTTCAGATTTGGGGGGGATCTAGAACTTGGAGGGGTCTCCCATTGTTTCTCATTCTGTTATGATTTGTGACGTTCCTGTCAACGTGTACGGTTTGCTGTGACCACTCGACCGTGTCCATACTCGTGCAGATCCCTGATGCAGGACCCAGGTGGTACCAGTGCGTCATCTAGTAGCAGACTACCAGCTTGGAGCTGACCAACGACCATTCCAGAGCTCTGGACGCTACCCGGGACCTCTTGTAGTTTTTCTGCAGCACGCAAGAGTTTAGTGGACTGGCCGTGGGCCTGATTTGCATGTTTTTGCATTGTGTGTCCATTGTTTGATGCTGGATGCATGCATGTGACCAGTCATAGCTTCCGGCTCGTGATCCTACACATCTAGGATTAGACGACGTAGCGTTTTGACATGTCTGCGCAGAGGTACGGCCAAAACAGTGGTTTTGGGCCGGTTTTAGGACAGATCTTGCACTACCGCGTGCGACACCCGCCATGCACCGCGGCAGGTACTTATGCCATGGACCTGTCATTTGTCATTTCTCTCTGTAAATGCTATTGAAGCATTCTGACACTTTGCCTTGTGTCTCCTAGCCAGACCCTTGCCGTTGTGTGGATGACTTGTGACTGTTGTCATCGTCTCACCAGGCACTGACTCCTAGTCGGTGGTTGTGTCCCTAAGAAGCTTCCAAGCATCTTCTTACATTCTTCATTCCTCATCAGTCACTTTCAGTTTTCAACTGCTTTCTGGCGGTAACACTGGCGCACACGTTCTGAGTAACAAACCCAAAGCATCCAGACTTAGACTCCAGAGCGCAAACTGAGGGGGCAGCTGACTTAAGCAACGAGCGTGGAAGCCCGCATGCTGCATTAACAACGTCGTTGCCCCAAACTGCTGCCTAGCTTTTCCATTTAGCGGGAGAGTAGCAAGCTCATCTTTGCTCGCACCTTGAGGCACACCAAAAGACTTGAGAAGGGACCTACAGGCTGGATAAACGAGCAGGCCTGTGGTCCTGACGAACCCTGCCGAGACAACCAGTGTGGAACAAGCGAGGTGCTAGCCTTGTTGGTTTTCGTGCATCTCTCATTGTACTCTGTTGTGTCCTCCCGGCTTGTGTACATCAGATGACTGACGGTGAGACTCGACGCTGTTGGAGTGCCGCTCGGTGGAGCCGACGCAAGCTGAGGCCCACTCACCGTTCGTTGGAGCCTCCTCCCTTCGGCGATGCGCTCAGCTCCATTGGCAGGCCTCCACGGCGGTTGGGCCGACGACGATCACTGCCACTGCAGATGCTGTCTGCATGTATCCAGCGCTGTTTCTGGTTGTGGCATTGCGTCCGCAGCATCATGCTGTGCCTAGGGTCCATGTCTCCTGCTGTGTGGCCCTGTCTGGCATCACTGAATGTCGTAGGCACTGCCTGGGTTCGGGCAGCCATAACTCTTTGGTGCTATTTTTCTACCTGATTCTGACCACACGATTGCGTTTGCAGCGTCAGTATTATGGTATGGTTCAGTTTCCAGGCAACACAGACGACGCCCAGGTTTTGGGCTGTCACGCGTCTTGCTGCTAGGCTGTTAAATCAAGATCGAGACAAGACGTCTTGATCTCAAACTCATTTTCTTGCATTTTGGTATGAGATGTCTCGTCCCGGGTACATAAGACAAGAAAATCTCGGTCTCGTACCGATTTGTGTTTCGCTCGTCTCGATCTCGTCTCGCTCTTGCTCACATCCGAGACAATCTCGCATGTTGCAGCGTTGCGAGGGGTGATCGAAACTACGATTCGCACTGCCGGAGCCCACCCACTTTGCGGGGATTTCATTCTCACTGTGAGCAAGTTTTTTTAAAACAACTAGCATTTACATCTTTGTTGAAGCAACCCCCCCCCCCCCCCCCCC
>SZWC01020634.1:19448-48832 GCA_023375785.1 Penium margaritaceum
GACGGGCTCCAGTTCAGTGGGGACGGCACTTGTAAGCGCCTCGGTTTCCGGCGCACCGTTGAAATTCTTTGTGCTGGTGGATTCATCGCAAGCGTCGGACATGGCAGAAGTGCCATTGGCTGACAAACTGCGGAAAGGGAGCGCAGTTTGCTTGGCGGCCGCTAGGCGTGCTTTCCGCATAGCTAAAGTTTCACGTGCACTTCGAGCCGCGGCGGTTGGAGCTGTTGCAGTTAGAACTACCGCGCTTGTAGCTGCTGCGCTTGGAGCTGCCGCGCTTGGTGCTACTACGCTTGGACCTACTGCGCTTGGAGCTGCTACGCTTGGAGCTGCTGCGCTTGGAGCTGCCGCACTTGGAGCTGCTGCACTTGGAGCTGCCGCACTTGGAGCTGCGCTTGGGGCTGCTGCGCTTGTCGCATAG
This sequence comes from Penium margaritaceum, assembly GCA_023375785.1. Lineage (NCBI taxonomy): Eukaryota > Viridiplantae > Streptophyta > Zygnematophyceae > Desmidiales > Peniaceae > Penium > Penium margaritaceum. The sequence continues at coordinate 19,867 of SZWC01020634.1, forward strand.
TGTCGAGACGGGGCTGCCACACGTTGCTGAGGACGTTGGACACCAACCACACTCAGGAGGGCTAGACCACTCATGCTACGGGGTGTGGATGAAGAGCCGTCAGCCATTGTAGCAGAGGTGAGCGTAAAGAGGACACTGCGTGGTGCGTCTCGTGATAGGGCACTGCTGAAGTTAGTGCTCCTCACATCGGTTGTGCGGTACTGCGACCCAACTTCAAACGGACACCCCGGTCACGCGGCAGTGTGCAGCCGCCGCGCGACCGAGGCGGAAAAATCAATGCGCCATTTTACTCAGTTTGTTCTCTATCGCTGTAGGGTCCCATCTGCCTGCTGCAGTTGAAATTGCGTGAAACCTATCTATTCTAACATCCATCGGAAAAGAAAATCTCCACTTTGCAGGTTCGCAGGTCCTAGTCCATGAAATCCATGGATCATTTCAATGTTTTTTCAGTCCTAAGTACCTTTTACTTCCAGGTTCAGGAACATGCCAGACTCATGAACTCATTCTCACTACAAGGCTGTTTGTAATGCAAACGATGGTAGATAACACATGAAAACCATGCAAAATAGACAAAGATGTGCCAAAGTGACTTCCAGAAGCTTCAAGACTTGGATGCATTTGCGTTGGAAACTTGACAGTGCCATACGGCGGAGCGTCACTGGCTGAAAAGAGTGAAATGTCAGAGGAAAATCTGCGGTTTGATAGTCTGGAACTTTTTTGTTGTTACAAACCAACACCTCAGTCAGACATTCCAGAGAAATCCGCGGGCCCTGCGCATGCGGGCCGGGTCACACGCGCAGGGCCGGCGGCAAATGTTCGCCGCCCATGTTCACATCGTCCTCGCTATCGCTGCGGAGCGGCGTGAAGCGCGCCGCGCAGTTGACGGGCAACCCGTCAAACCTCGGTACGCTATGAGAATCTCGTACCATACCGAGGTGGCGGCCCGGCGATCTCGTCTCGTCTCACTCAAGACAATCGAGATTGTCTCGATGACGTGCGGAACGAGACAACGAGACGAGACTAATTCGAGACAAGCAAGATCGAGACCGATCTCGATCTCGATTCAACAGCATTAGCTGCCACAGCCGCGCGCGCAGTGGCCAGGCGGCCGCTCCGCACGCAACCGCGCGGCTGCTGCTGTAGCTGACGACGCAGCAGCAGCAGCAGCCGAGCGGAAGCTGCTGTGCAGTTCCGCGCAGCACCTGCGCGGCTACTGCAGAGTGGTCTCCAGCTTGCGCAGCAGTCACGAGGGTTGAAAAAAAAAAGAAACAAAAAGGAAGGGCAAGCTGAAGTCAACACTTTTACTTGCTGACGTCATCAGGTCTTGCTGACGTCAGCAACTTTCTGCTGACGCCAGCACTTGCCTTCGTGAAATTCTTCGTCGGAGGGGCAAAAGTTGCCAGCAATTGAAATCCTTGAGAAACGCTCACGTTTCTGCAATTCGGCCACGTTGACGTCTCGGCCCATAATGAGCGGCCCCATGGCTCCACCCGACGAGAAGGGAAAGAGGGTATTAGATCCTTCTTCTTCCTCCTCAGGGGTCATGAGCCCACGTTCGCAGGCCATTCAGGACTTGCGGAGCCAGTAGGACGAGATGCGTTGCTTGTAGCGGGAGCAAACTGACGCCATCTGTACACTTGGCAACAGTAGCAGCAGCAGCAACTGCAGCAGTAGCAGCAGCAGCAACTGCAGCAGTAGTAGCAGTAGCAACTGCAGCAGTAGCAGCAGTAGCAACTGCAGCAATAACAGCAGCCACTACTGACACAACAGCAGCAATAACAGCAGCAGCAGCAGTAGCAGCAACAGTTACAACACCAGACCACCAGTAGTAACAACAGTAGCAACAGCAGCTACAACAGCCGCAACAGCCACCCTGCAACTGATGCAGCAACGGCTCCAGTAACAAACGTTGCGTATGTCAGCCTTCCTCAGCTGACGTCACTACTTATGTCAATGCTAACGTCATCAACAAAAAAACACTTTATAGTAGCAATCCTACAGATAACACAGTAGCAGCTACTAACGACAGCCATCCTAGGCTGACTTCACTGTCGATGTCACTACTGATGTCAATAGCACAAAACAAAGGAACAAAAGGGGGGTACAAGGAGGGGAACCATGGTAAAAAACAAAGAGGGGCACTCCTGTGTTGGAGGACCCCCCTTCCTGCAACAGCTATAGCAGCTGCAACAGTAGTAGTAGTAGCAGCTGCCAACGTTGCAACAGCAACACGAACGGTAGTAGCAGTAGTAGCAGCAGCAGTAGCTACTATAGCAGGAGCGTCAGTAGCAGTAGTAGCCGTCGCGTCAGCAGCAGCAACAACAATAGTAGCAGCAGCAGCTGCAACAGTAGCAACTACAACAACAACAATAGTAGCCCGAGAAACAGTAGCAATAGCAGTAACATCAGCCATAGGAGCATAGCAACAACAGTAGTTGCAATAGTAGTAGCAACAGCAATAGCACGAACACCTTGCAGGATCTTTCGTAGGTCATGCTGACTCGACAGATCCGCTTGCCTCCTTGCGCCCGCAGCTTGCAACGCTGACACAACAGCTAGCGACACTATAGTTACCACCGCAATAGCAGGCGCAGCAACAGCATTAGTAGCCGCCACTACAGGAGCAGCAGCCGCCGCAGCAACTGCACCAACGTCAGCAAACACCGTTTGTTCCACCTAGATATGCGAGTTCTACAGTCTTCTATACCACGTAGTACCTGACATAGCAACACACCGAGCACCAATAGCAGCTGGTGACATCAATTGTAGGCCCCACTCTGGGTGCTAGCCGTAGGCCAAAGGACTTCAAAACCCCACTGCCGCCGCTTTAGGCAGGCGACCAGTCCCAAAGGTGGGATCTCAGCTTCCGGATCTGGGCACAGGGCGAGGGCTTGTGGTCTTACTATGTCCTGCACTTTGAATCCACCCAGGTCGACCAGGTCTACGACGCCGGTGGCGCCATGCGTTTCCTCGTCCCTTTTGCCCCTCCAATCGCACGCATCCCCCTTGAGCCCTTCCTTGGCGACCTCACCACTGGCACACTCCCTGATGCGGTACTAGCGTTGCACGTACTCATACATCCTCATTACCTATCCAATGTCGCTGAGACCAGCTGCATGCTCCGGGAGTTCAACTCCCTCCGTATGGGGGAGACCAAGACGGTCACCACCTATTGGCAGCACGCAGAGGACCTCCTACACCGCCTCGGAGATCCCGCGCCAACCCCTCTCTCCGTGCTCCTCGCCATCAAGCACGGCGCTTACGACCCTTTCTCTGACGTCTTTGTCCACTACTCTCAGGACACCTCACCGCAATGGCTGTCCACGGTACCCTTATGCCCTGGACGTACGAGTTTTTCCTCCGCATCAAAGAGGCTGGTCAGGAGTCACTCATCCATTGCATGGAGTCCCTTGCCTCCCTTGCCATTGCCTCTGCTGCCGTCGCCTCAGTGGTTGTTGCCGCCCCAGCAGCGGTAGCGTCTTTCGGAGCCTCCTCGGTTGGCAAGAAGAAGTAGAGGGGCAAGAAGGGCAAGGGTTCTCAGGAGTAGACTAGCGGATCTGGGAGCACTAGCCTTGTCTACCACAGTTGTGGCAAGTCAGGACACGAGTGGTACACGTGTTTTCTCCCGACTGACGAGGCTCGCGTCATTGCCACCATGCCTGACCAGCGCAAGCGTCACCTTGCCACCGCTACCGTGACCGTCAATGCTCGTGCCGCATCTGCGCCGCTCGTGACAGCACCAGCGCAGGCTCTTCAGTAAACGTTCATGCACGCTCCTCCATCCCCGGCGCCTTCCTTCCCCTTCTTGGACCCTGGCGTCGTTACAGCACAGTTCGTATCTCCGTCAGACCCTCAAGTTCCGAGCATTAGCTAGAGCAGTTCATCGCATTCCAGCTCGGCCTTCCTCGCCCTACTCCCAAGGGAAGTGTGAGTTGTGTAGTCATTAGTTCTTTGTTACCTTGCATGACAGAGTCAGTGCTACGGTCATGTCTTTTATCTCTGTCCGTCTCGTTCCCTATCGTACCTTGCTCCCTTGATCCTCTTCGTAATGATGTCGCCGTGCTGGATGACTGGCAGTCCTGCTTCACACCTCTGTCCACTTCGTTAGCGTCCCTCGTCCATTGCCATGTGACTCTCAACAACCTGGCCACACCTGTCTAGGATCCATCAGAGACATGGATCATTGACTCCACGACCATGCATCACATGACAGCCTCGCGTGAGGCTTTTAGTGTTCTTGGTCCTGTCAGCGATGTCATCAGGGTCCGTACGGGTTCGGGCCAGGTGTTACCCGTTCGTGATGTTGGTGTCGTTCCTTTCGTGGTCCAGCTGGTGATGTCTTTCTGATCAATGTTCTCTTCCCCCTGGACTTAAGCTGAGCCTCTTGTTTGTCACCGCCATTCATTACATGATTATGGACATTCTGCATTTTTGTGGTGTGGGCACTGTATCGTTGCGTCCGTCCGGTCGTGTCGTTTTGCATGCCACCTCCCGTGGCCACTTGTGGCACGTACCGCGCCTGTCCGCTTCTACCTCTTTGTCCTCCTTGTCGGCTGACACCGGCCACGTGTTTGTTACTAGAACACTGTCTCTGCAGCACACACATCTCTTGCATTGTCGCCACTCTCATGTCCACTCTTTTGCTGTTGATACCATGCTTCGCACGCAGCCAGCCACGAGCCTTGACGCAGCGTCCTTTCCTCTTATGTGTCCCACCGAGAGCATTGATTATGCTCAGGGGAAGATGCACTGTTCCACCTACCCCCTCTCTGCCTCTCGAGCGTCCGCCCCCCTTGACCTGGCTCTCTTTGATGTCATGGGTCCCCTCCCGACAGAGTCGGTCGGCGAGCACAGTCATTATGTCCTCACACTTACGGATGACTATTCTTGCTATCGCTGGGTCTTCTATCTTTGGCAGAAGAGCGATGTCGCTCCCACCATTTGGGATGAGCTTGTCCGTGCTGAACGCGAGTGTGGTCGTCCTCTCCGTCGCTTCCGTTATGATCGCGGGGATGAGTTTTCTGGAGAAGACACTTTTCCTCGCCTCCCATGGTGTCCATCATGAGACGTCGCCGCCTTCCACGCCAGCCCAAAATGACGTCTCTGAGCAATGGAACCGCACCATGGCTGACACAGTCCGCACCATGTGCGTCAAACACATCATCTTTGACGGCTTCTACTTCGAGGCCGTGACCTACATGACGTGGGTCTGGAACCGGATTGCCCACGGATCCATTTCCTGTCAGTCCACCCAGTACCAGCACTAGTGTGGAGAACGAGCCGACCTGCGCCCGGCATGGGTCTGGGGCTACGTAGCCATTGTGTAGTTGCCTGTCCCACACCAGTTTGGCAAGCTCGAGCCTCGTGATCGTTCGTGCACCTTCCTTGGCATCTTGTGTCAATCGGAGGCATGCCGTTTCTGGGATCCCACCCGGTACTACATCATCGAGTCACGCGATGCCCTCTTCTTTGAGGACTTGTTTCCTCGCAACCTCGTTTGCTCCGGCACGTTGATGTTTCTCCTACCCCATGGGGGAGTGGTGGGTCCGTCCTTTGTCCAGGCGCGTCCGGGCATTCCATCTTCTGTGCCCACGGGTTGGTCTACGCCGGCTGTCCAATATGTGTCTGCCTGTCCCTAAGGGCGGCTTCCTTGTCCGTGCACGCCAGCCCCTCACGATTAGCTACCTCGTCCGTGTCCGCCAGTCCCTCAAGGCTGGCTGCCTCGTCCGTGTCCGTCAGCCCCTTTGGGCCGGCTGCACCATCTGTGTCCGCCAGCTCCTCAAGGCCGACTACCTTATCCGTGCCCGCCAGCCCCTCACAGCCGAGTGCCTCGTCCGTGTTCGCCAGTCCCTCGCGGCCGGCTACACCATATGTGTCCGACAACCCCTTAGAGCCGGCTGTCCCATCCATGTCCGCTAGCCCCTGAGGGTGCGCTGCCCCATCCGCATCCGCCAGTCCTTCAGGGCCGGCTGCCCCGTTCGTGTCCACGAGCCCGTCAGGACCGGCTGCCCCGTCCGCGTGAGCGAGCCCCCCAGGGCCGGGTACCTCGTCCATGTCCACTAGCTCCTCAGGGTCAACTACCCCGTCAGCGTCCGCCAGCCTCCCATGGACGGTTGCCCTGTCCGTGTTCGCCAGCCCCTCTGGACCGGCTGCCCTGTCGGTGTCCGTGAGCCCCTCAGGGCCGGCTGCCCTGTCCATGTGCACAAGCCCCTTAGGGCCGGCTGCCCCGTCCATTTTGGGTTACACACGTGGTCCGGGCAGGAGTCTCAGACCCAGGCCGACGGTGAGCACTTAGGCCGCTTCCTCACGTCCTCTTACTCCACGACCCCTTGTCATCCCACGAGGCTCCTTACCTCATGTCATACCCACTTCCACTGTCGTGAGAGGGGACCCTGGCACCAAGGCACTTGGCTTAGCCACACTGTCAGTCATTACTTACCTACATCCAGGGTCAGCTTTGGGCTTTGCCTTGCTCCGTCAAGAGCACAAGTATGTTGTTGCGGCCACGCTCACATGGATGCCACTAGGGGCACGGGACGTGCACGCTCTCAGTGTCCGCCCCACGAGGCCACCTGAGGACCCAGCCACCCTATGTGAGGCTCGGGCGTCTCCCGAGGCCGCTCACTAGGAGGCTGCATGCGTCGAGAAGCTTGCCGCCATTCGGCAACATGACGTCTATGAGCTCGTTGACCTCCCCCTGGGCCATAAGGCTATCGGCGCCAAGTGGGTTCTGTGGCAAAAGTGGAAGCGAGACGGGTCTTTGGACAAGTACAAGGCTCGCCTCACAGCCAAGGGGTTTGTTCACGTCCCTCAGAACGACTATGACCAGATCTTTGTCCCGGTCGGTCAGTTCTCCACTAGGCGGGCGTTGTTCAGCCTTGTTGCCCAGCACGGGGAACCGCATCAGATGGATGAAAGCAACGCCTTTTTACATGGTTCACCGGTGGGCGAGGAGCTCTACATGGTGCAATCTCCAGGCTTCGACGATGGCGTCGGCAGGGTCTAGAAGCTACGAAAGGTCCTTTATGACTTCAAGCAGTCATTGCGCTGCTGGAACCAGGAGATCAGTCGTATGCTTCTTAGCGACGGTCTCTTTCATAGCCCAGTTGGCCTGGCATTGTTCGTTTGCCCACAAGGTCAGAATCTCGTCGTTGTCCTAGTCTATGTCAACAACCCGCTCATCGCATTGCCAGATGCAACTGCCACCCAGCGGGTAAAGGACATGTTGCATGCTGCCTACAAGATGAAGGACCTCGGGCTAGCTTGAGTCTTTCTGGGCATGGAGCTTGAGCATGATCGCTCCGTGGACATCCTGCATGTCGATCAGGCCGCCTACATTCAGACCTTTTCTGGGCGCTTCGGTGAGGACCTGCCCCTTGTGCCGAGAGCATCCTCACCCATGTTGCCCGATGGTCAGGCAATGCTCAAGAGTTCTGATCTAGCCGTGGTGGGGGAGCCTGTAGACGTGACCACCTATTTGCCAGTCATCGGGTCACTGATATTCCTGGCGACGACGACGTGTCCAGACATTGCGTTGGCCCTCAATCTTCCTACATAGTTCTCTTAAGGGCTGAGTCACCTCCACTTTGAGGCCGCTATCCGAGTACTGCGCTACGTCATTTCTACCCCACGACAAGGCCTTATGTTCCATCGATAGCCATCCGTTGTGGCAACGGGATACACCGACAATGACTAGGCCGGCAGTCCGGACGGAATGAGTTACAGTGGCCGGATCTTCCTTGTTGGGAGAATGGCTTTATCCAGGCGCAGCGGCAAGCAAGGCTGCATTGCGCGTAACACTGCTGAGGCTGAGCATGTGGCCCTTTGTTGTGGCGCTTGTGAGAGCGTATGGCTGCACCGTATGTTGTCCGAGTGGCGTGAGTCAGTCCCGTCCATCACGTTGTACTGTGACAATGAAAGTGACATGGCCATTGCTGACAATGACAGCGTGCACCACACTCGTACAAAGCACATCAATGTCGAAAGCTTCTATGTGCATTTGTTATTCCATAACAGCAGCATCAACATTGTGTGGGTTGAGCCAGTATGGCAGTTGGCTGATTTCTTCACCAAGGCACTGAAGCGTGACTCATTCAGGAAGGCTGTGAGTGCAGTCGGTGTGCATTCGTGAGCTCTCTCTCTCTCTCTCTCTCTCTCTCTCTCTCTCTCTCTCTCTCTCTCTCTTTTTCTCTCTCTTTCACACTCTTCTCTCTCTGCCCCTCTTTGCTTTCTCTGGCCTCTCTGCCCTCCTTGCCNNNNTGTCTCTCTCTCTCTCTCTCTCTCTCTCTCTCCATTGGTCTCTGTGCTCTCTGCCCGTCCATGTGCACTGCACCTATGAGTCATGGGGGAGTGTTGGTTTTTTTCTTACATCTCTCACGTGTACTCTGTTGTGTCCCCCTGGCATGTGTACATTGGCGTGCAGGTGACTAACAGCGAGACTCGTCGCTGATGGAGTGTCGCCCGGTGGAGCCAATGCAAGCTGAGGCCTACACGCAGTTCGCTGGAGCCTCCTCCCTCCTTCGTGCTCAGCTCCATTGACAGACCTTCTCTGCAGTGGTGTCGGTGACAAGCACCATCGCCGCATATGCTGTCTACGCATATCTAGCACCGTGTTTGACTGCGCTGTTGCGTTTGTAGTGCTATGTCATGCTTAGGGTCCAAGTTTCATGATTTTTCTTTACTACTGGTATCGGGGGTTCTTGAAGACGCTACTTGGGTTTAGGCAGCCATGACTCCTCATTGCTATTTTTCTAGCCGATTCTGATAGCACGACCGAGTTCGGAGCGTGCGTATTATGGGTTGGCAAAATGGACGACGCTCGGGTTTTGAACTGTCGACCGTCTGGCAGGGCTCACCAAGAAAACCCTACCTTGCCACAAAATAGGTCTACTTTCTGATTGGTTGGTTAGCTAAGTAACAAACTCTACAGAGCTGGGGGGGAGCTAGAACTTGGAGGGGTTACCCATTGTTGCTTATTCTTCATTCCTAATGAGTTCCTTCCAGTTTTCAGTTGCTTTCTGGCGCTGACACTGGCGCGTGCATTTTGCCAACCCATAATACGCACGCTCCGAACTCGGTCGTGCGGTCAGAATCGGCTAGAAAAACAGCAATGAGGAGTCATGGCTTTAGAGCGGCAGACTGAGGGGGCAGCAGACTAAGCAACAAGCGTAGAAGCCTGCACAATGCATCAACAATGCTACTGCCCCAACCTGCACTCTAGCACAGTTTCTAGCTATAGCTGCCTAAACACAGGCAGCGTCTGGGCTAATCCCCTATACCAACAGTGCCTTAAAATCATGAAACTTGGACCCGAGGCATAACATGGCATTGTGAAAAAAACAATGCAGTCAGAGACGGCACTAGACACATGCAGAAAGCATACGTAGCGAGAGTGAATGCTAGCGGCACGACCGCCGAGGAGGTTTACGAATGGAGCTGAGCATGTTGAAGGGAGGAGGCTCTAGCAAACTGCGTGTAGGCCTCAGCGTGCGTCGGCTCCTCTAGACAACACTCCAGTAGCGTCGTGTCTTGTTGTCAGTCATCTCCACGCCGATGTGCATAAACTGGGACGACACAACATAGTACAAATGAGAGATGCATGAAAAACCAACACTCTTCCATGACTCCCAGGCGCAGTGCACATAGGCGGGCAGAGAGCATAGAGACCAAGCGGACAGGGAGAGAGAGGAAACCTCACGGACGCACACCAACTACACTCACAACCTTCCTAAACGAGTCACGCTTCTGTGCCAACTGCTGTCCTGAACTTGTTTAGAAGTTAGCCAACTGATGTGGTGTCTCAACCCACATTATGCTGGTGCTGCCGTCATGCAACAACAAATGCACATAGTGATACTCAACATTGATGTGCTTTGTGTGGGTGTGATGCACGCTGTCATTGTGAGCAATGGCCATGGCACTTACATTGTCACAGTGCAATGTGATGGACGGGACTGACTGATGGAACTCGAACAGCAGTCAGCGCAGTCACACACTCTTAAAAGCGTTAGAACCAAAGGCCATGTACTAAGCCTTACTAGTGTTGTACGCAATGCAGCCTTGCTTGCTCCTACGAGAGGACACAACAGTGCCGCCAACAAGAAAGATCCAGCCAGTACGACTCTTACCACCGGGACTGCCGACCCAATCACTGTCGGTGTATCCTGTCGCCATAACGGACGGCTGTCGACGGAACATGAGGCCTCGCCATGGGATAGAGATGACATATTGTAGTACTCGGATCATGGCCTCAAAGTGGAGGTGATGCGGTTCCTTAGAGAATTGTGCAAGGAGGTTGACAGCGACCGCAATGTCTGGATGCGTCGTTGTCGCCTGGAACATTAGTGACCTATTGGCGCGTATTTATGTGGTCACGTCTACTGGCTCCTCCACCACGAATGGATCAGAGCTCTTGAGCATAGTTTGACCATCAAGCGACATGGGTGAGGATGCTTTTGGCACAAGGGGCAGGTCCTCAGCGAAGCGCCCGGACATGGTCTGGACGTAGGTGGCCTGATGGACATGTAGGATGCCCATGGAGTGATCATGCTCAAGCTTCATGTCCTGAAAGACTCGTGCTAACCCGAGGTCCTTCATTTGATATGTAGCATGTAGCAAGTCCTTGACGCTCTGGATGGTAGCTGCATCCTGCAATGTGATGAGCAAGTCGTCGACATAGACCAGGACAGTGACGAGGGTCTGACCTCGCGAACTGATGAACAACGCGATGTCGGAAGAGCTACGAAGGAGGCCGTTGTTGAGAAGTGTACGACTAATCTCCTCGTTCAAGCAGCGTCGTGACTGCTTGAGGCCATAAAGGGCCTTTCGTAGCTTTGAGACCTTCCCGAAGCCATCATCTAGGCAACTAGGTTGAACACTGCTCGACTAGTGGAGAACCGACCAATCGGGGCAAAGATGTGGTCATAGTCAATCCCAAGGACCTGAGCAAACCCCTTGGACGTAAGATGGGCATTGTATTTGTCCTGAGACTTGTCTGGCTTCCACGTTCGTCAGAGAACCCACTTGGCACCAATGGCTTTGCGACCTGGGGAGAGGTCGACGAGCTCATAGACGTGATGTTACTAAATGGTGGCAAAGCCCATCGGTGCATGCAGCCTCCTGGTGATCTTCCTCATGAGACGCCCGAGCATAATGTAGGGTGGCTGGGTCCTCTAGTCGCTCCGTGGGGTAGATAGGAAGGGCATGTGTGTCCCGCGGCCCTTGTAGCATACGCGTGAGTGTGGCCGTGATGGCACACCGGTGCTCCTGATGGAGCATGGCATACCCCAGTGCTGACCCTGGATGTAGGTTAGAGATGACTAACAGCGTGGCCAAGCTAGTGCCTTGGTGCCAAGGTCTCCACTCACAATAGTAGAACTGGGTCTGACAGGAGGGAGGGAGCCTCTTGGGGTGACAGAGGGTCGTGGGGCGAGAGGGCTTGAGGAGGTGGCCTGAGTGCTCATTGTTGGCCGGGGTGAAAGGCTCCCGCCCGGACCACGTGTGTAACACGCCAACATGGACAAGGCAACTGGCCCTGAGGAGCTGCCGGACGTGGACGAGACAGCCAACCCTTGGGAGCTAGCGGACACGGACGAAACACATGGCCTTGAGGGGCTGGCGGACACGGACAGGGCAGTTGGCCTAAAGGCGCTGGCAGACACGGATAGGGCAGTCGGCCCGGAGGGGCTAGCGGACACCGACGGGGTAGCGGGCTTTGAGGGGCTGGCGGACATGGATGGGGCAGCAGGCCGAGAGGGGCTGGCGGACATGGATGGGTCTGTTGGCCCTAAGGAGCTGGGGGACACGGACGGGGTAGCCGGTACAGGACCCGCTAGCACAGACAATGAGATGCCCAAACACGACTAGTCAGAGGACGGACCCACCACTCCCCTACACAACAGAAGGAAAATCGACGCGGCAAAGCGAATGAGGTTGTGGAGAAACAGGTCCTCAAAGAAGAGGGTGTCTCGGGACTCGACGATGTAGTGCAGGGTGGGATCCCAGAAGCTCCATGCTTTGGACTGATGCAATACGCCAAGGAAGGTGCAAGGACGACCGCAAGGCTTGAGCTTGCTACCTTGGTGTGGGACAGGCAACCACAAAATGGCTATGTAACCCCAGACGCGGGCTGAACAGAGGTCGGCTCACTGTCCACACCATTGTTAGTATGGTGTGGACTGACGCGGAATGGGTCCGTGGGGAGTCCGGTTCCAGACCCATGTCATGTAGTTCATGGCCTTGAAGTGGAAGCCATCAGAGAGACTGGAATCGAACCGCATGGTGCGGATGACGTCAGCTATCGTGGGGTTCTACCGCTCTGAGACGCCGTTATGGGTTGGCGTCTAAGGTGCTGACATCTCATGATGGACGCCACATGAGGCAAGGAAGTGCGTGGTCTCCTCCAGAAACTCACCTCCGTAAGCAGAACGGAAGTGGTAGAGGGGATGACCATACTCACACTCAACGCAAACAAGCCAATCTAAAATGGTGGGAGCGACGACGATCTTCTGCCAAAAAGAAAAGACCGAGCGTAATGGGTGCACTCTCCGACGGACTCTATCGGGAGGGGACCCATGACATCAGAGTAATGGGTCGAGGGGGGCGGTCACACGAGAGGTAGACAGGAGGTAGGTGGAACGGTACATATTCCCTTTAGTACAATCGATTCTTTCGGTAGGACACGACAGAGGAAACGAGGCTTGATCAAGGCATGTGGCCGGCTGCGTGTGAAGCATGCTGTAGATGGCAGCAGAGTGGAGCTGAGAGAGGCAGATGTGCAGGAGACGTGTGTGCTACGGAAAGAGTGTGCTGGTAACAAACACGTTGCCAGTGTCGGCCGATGAAGAGGGGACAGAGGTAGAAGCGGACAGGCACGATACGTGCCACAAGTTGTCACGGGCGGTGGCATGCAAGACGACATGACCAAATGGATGCAGCAACACAGTGCCAACAGCACGCGAGTGCACAATGCCCACACTCATGCGATCAAGGGTTGTGAAAGACAGGAGGTTGAGCTCATGGCCACAGACGAAGAAGACATCAATCATGAAAACATCACGAGCAGGACCACATTAAGGAACAACAACGACACCACGAATGGAGAACACCTGACTTGAGCCCTTCCGAACCCCGGAGACATTGGTGACGGGACCGAGGACATTGAAGGCATAGTGCGAGGCCGTCATGTGGTGCGTGGCCCCGGAGTCGATGATCCAGGTCTCCGTCGGAACTTAGACTGGTGTGGCCAGGTCGCTGACAGTCACATGGCAATGGACAAGCGATGCGGACGCGGTGGACTAACGTGGGAACCGAGATTGCCCGTCATCCACCCAGGCAGCATCATCACAAAGAGGAGAAGGTAGGAAGGGCACGTCAGAGGATGAAGTGGATGAAGAGACGGGGTACGACCATAGCACAAAACATGTCATGGAGTGTAAGACAGTGTAACGTGCGACAATGTAACTCACATTTTCCTAGGGACGAGGGCGGGGAAGGCCAAGCTAGAGTGCAGTGAACTGTTCCAACTGACACTCGCGGGTGGAGGGTCCGACGTAGTAGACCGACTGCACTGTGATGGCACTAGAGCCCACAAGACTGCTGTTGTGGGCCTTTTTCCTTCTTGCCCCTACGCTCATTTTTGCCGAATGAGGAGGCGCCGTAAGACGTTGCTGCTGCTGAGGTGGCAACAGCCAATGAGAGGATGACAGGAGAGGCTAGGGACTCCGAGCAATGGATGTGTGACTCGTGAAGACTGCTGCGGAGGAAGAGCTCGTATGCCAAGGGCATGAGGGTACCCTATGCAGCCATTGCATCAAGGACCTCCTGGGACTAGTGGACAAAGACGTTGGTGACGGCGTTGGTAGCCTTGTGCTTGACGGTCAAGAGCGCGGAGAGAAGGGGTGTTGTGGCGTCTCCAAGGTGGCGCATGATGTCCTTTACATGCTGCCAATAGGAGGTGACTGTCTCCGTCTCCCCCATGCAGAGGGAGTTTAAATCCAGGATAAGACCGTTGGTCTCGGCGTCATTGGACAGACGATGAGGTTGCGTGAGTACGAGACACGCTACTGTAAGGTCATGGAGAGCGCCAGTGGTGAGGTCGCCGAGGAAGGGCTTGAGGGCGAGATGTGTAGCTTGTGGGGCAACAGGGACGAGGGCACGCACGGTGCGACCGGCGTCATATACCTAGTCGGCCTGGGTGGAGTCGAAGGGCAGGACATGGTAGGGCCACAAGGCCTCGCCCTGTGCTTAGATCCAAAAACTGAGCTCCCAGCTCCGAAATTGCTCGCCATCCTAAAGTGGCGGCGGTGGGGTTTTGAAGTCCATTGGCCTACGGCCGGCACGCAGAGTTGGGCCTAAGATTGACGTCACCGTCTGCTCTTGGCGCTGGGTGTACTAGTGCACTGGGTGCTGCGTGGCATGATTTACTGCAAGGCTTGCATAGCCGGGGGGAACAAAAGGTGCTTTCTGACGCTGTTACTCCCGCTGCAACGGCTGATGATGGTACTGTTGTGGCTGCTACTACGGAAGCTGTGTTGGCGGCTACAGTGCTGCTAGCATTTTTGTCTACGTTTCAAGCTGCTCGCGCAAAGCAACAAGTGATCTATCGAGCTAGCATGATTGAACTTAGATTCTATGGGATATTGGTGTTGTTGTGAATGCAGCTACTGTAATGGCGGATGTTGCTGTCATTGATGCTGCTGTTGCTACTGCTAAGACTACTACTGTGACTGCTATTGCTATAGTTGTTGTAGCTGATTTGGCTGCTATTGCTGCTGCTACTGTCGTCGCGGCTGGGTGCTGCTTCTGCTGTGGCTACTGCTACTGCTACTAGTGGTGATGCTGCTACTACTATTGTTGTTGTGGCTGTTGTTGCTGTCGCGACTATTGCTACTACTGCTATTCTTGTTGATGGTGCTACGGCGACAACTATTGCAACTTTTGTAGTTGTTACAAGAAGGGGGGCCCTCCAACAAAGGAGGACACCTTTCCATTCTCTGCTATGGTGTCCTTTGTTTCCCCTCCATTTTGTGTGTGTGTGTGTGTGGTGCTGATGTCAACAATGATGTTCGTAGTGACGTCAGCCTGGAATGGCTGATGTCAGTAGCTGCCGCTGTGTTATCTGTAAGGTTGCTACTCAAGAATTTCTTGTTGTTGTTGACGTCATAGGTGACATCAATAGTGACGTGAGTCGAGTATGGCTGACGTCATCAACAGCTATCACGTTGTTCTTACGGCTGCTACTACGTCAACTGCACAGCTGCTACTGGTTCTATCGCTGCGTCTGCCACTGTTGCTACTACTCTTGCTGCCATGTCAAACATTGCTATTACTGCTACCATTCTTGCTACAGCTACTTCTATTGGTGGTGGTGGTGGTGGTGGTGCTGTTGCAGTTTTTGCTGCTACATCTATTGGTGGTGCTACTACTGCTAGTATAGTTGTTGTAGCTGCTACTACTGGTGTTGCTAAGCTATTGCTAAGTTGCTACTATTGTTATAGCTACTACAGCTTGTGTAGTTGTTGTTGCAGCTGCAGTACTTGTGGTGGCTGCTCCTTCTACAACAGGGCTACCAGTGGAGATCGGGGATTTTTTGCGTTCTTTTTTTTTGTTCGTCCCTACTCACTGCTTGCTGGGAGCTGTAAGCAGCGAGCTCATTGCTTGATATTCGTTCCTTGCTATAAGTAATGAGCTCGTCGCTCACCGCTCGCTGCTCGCTCCTCACTTTGAGTAGTGAGCAACGAGCTCACTGTTCGCTATTTGGTACACATTGTGAGAAGTGAGCTGTGAGCAACTGCTACTACTGTTGCTGCCGACAGCTTTTGTAGCAGCTGTTGCTAGCTACTATTGGCTATTCTTGGCTACTGTTGGCTGCTGCTTGTTGGTGCTCCTCTTGCCAACTGCTGCTGCCATTTGTTGTTGTTGTATACTACAACTACTCCTACTGGCTGATGTAGCTGCATGCTCTTGGTACACGCCGGTGTTGCTGCTGCCGGCTGCTACCGCTGCCCGCTACTACTACTACTACTACTACTGTTGCCAGCTGCTAATGGTGGTCACTTCTCGCTGCTTGCTGCTCGCTGCTACTACTGCGTGCTGCTACTATTGCTTGCTACAATAACAGATGCTTGCTTTTAGTGTTGTTAGCTGCTCGATGTGTGTGCTAGTTGCGTGCCATTATTGCTGCCACGCTGGCAGCAGCAGAGTCACTTTCTTGGTGTCGTCGCCACGTATGTCGACGCTGCTCTAGCGTTGGTCCTGTGTGTCGGCGGCATGTCCACCAATGCTACCACCATCTTGGGGTCAATGCTGCCAAAAGAATTGGTAGCATTTCCCCTGCGTTGAGAGCATTTTTATGATAGCACCCGGCGGGTCAACGCTGCAAGAAGAAATGTGGCAGCATTTTCTCTGCACGTGCACGTTTTGGGGACCGCCGGCATTGACTAGACTCGTTTGCCGGTGTTCTCCTAATTCTGCTGTGCTCTGGCTCTAATACCAAGCTAGAATTATCCTATAGTAATAGGTTGGGGTAGTAGTATTGCTGATACAACGTGCAGGAGTCCACGTGACGTGGGTTCCCAGCTGCTACAACAGTAGAGTTTGCGGCAGCAGACGTAGCACCAGCAACAAAGGCAATCTCTTTGCCACGCGGCAGGAGGAATAGCGTTAGAGTAACCGCTCAGAGCAACGGCAGAAGTGGCAGAAGGAGTAGCAGCAACGGCGGGCGGTAGAATTTGTACTTGCTTTACCTGTGCCTACAACAGTTATGACAGCTGTTGTGTCACGTAGTAGCAACAGTAGCAAAAGCGACTGTAGCAACAGCGGTGGCGCATAGCAGCAGCAGTTGCAACACCAGTTAGTAGCAGCAGAGAGAAGAGCTACTATGCCACACAGCAATTGCAACAACAGCGGTGGTTGCAGCTGCAGCGCATAGCAACAGCACAAGTGGCAACAGCAGCAAGCAACAGGGTCGCACAGTAGCAGGGAGCAGTAGCAGTGGCAGGTGCAGCTTTTACGGTTGCTGTTGCTTCTACTCCTACTATTGTTTCTTCTTTTGCTTTTGCTACTGCCTTCCATACCAGCTGCTACTGCTGATTGCTACTACTGTCGTTGCTGCTGCTCCTCGCTTTAGCAACTACTATTGTTGAAGCGAGGAGGATCTCACAACCCTTCTCTAAGGCACCCTCTCCTCTTGGAGGGGCCCCCTCGAGCCCCATCAGGAGGGCACCCTCGGAGGTGGGCCGTCGGGCCCGTGAGCCCCCTTGGCCCCGTTGGCCTCGTTGTACGACCGACGGAGGGGATTGACGGCAAGAGAGGGGCCGACCCCCCCCCTCCCTCCCTCCATTCGCTACCTCCCATCCACGTCGTCGGCTCGCACCAGTAAGCAAGCGAGTGAGCTTGGGCACAAGGGAGGGCCAGCCCCTCCATCCCTCTTTTGTTTTCTCCATTGCCTTAAACTACGGATAATCAAGGAATGTGGGGACGAGAGGAAAAAAATAAGAAGGGGGTGTGCTTAAAAGCGAGTGGAAAAGAGAAAGAAAAGACGGAAGCTGAGGGCGAGAAGAGGGGAGAGTTAAAAAAGGGTGGAAGGTGAGGGCAAAGGAAAATCACAAAATGGGGCCTGAGGGCAAGAGGAAAAACAAAGGACAGAGACGAAAACAATATCGTACAACTACTACTCTTGCAGGAATAGTAGCTTTTGAAGCAATAACAACAGTGGCGGGCAATGTTGTAACAACTACATAGTGAGGGGCTGTTGCAGCTACGTTTGCAGACCCTCCTTCCCAACCGAAAACAGGTTGTCATCAACGGTGATTTCTTTTTCAAGATGCGTTGTGTATTGGCGTCTCCCTGAGGCCCGTGGATTGGTGCGCGCAGTTCACTTCGTAGGATCCACGGCGGATTCGAGTCTCTGCATCTCCGAGGGTTGGGTCGTCCACCGCTTGGAGCAGGAGCCACAGTTATAGCCGCCACCCCTTCTGTTCTTGGAGTAGTCTGCGCTCCATTAGTGGCAGCAGCATTAGTAGCCGCCGCTAGTCGGACTCCATTCTCCGGGCGTACTGTGGTGGTGCACCTCATCCCGTCCGGTCACATTTTCTGATTTTGACATCGTGACCTCCACGAGTGACAGTACCTACTGGTCTCATCCTCTCCCGCGGCTTGGTGTTAACCACCGGGAGTAGGAACCCTCGGCACCTATCCATCGACCAGCGCACAAGATGAGTGCGCGGACATTTGAGTAGGCGTCCTGGGCATTCGCCTGCTACTAGTGTGGTGATGAACGTCATGCTTGGCGTCGCTGCAGGAAGTGCCCTTGCGGCTGGCACCCACCTTGGCTTCACCCTCTTCAGAGCATGCTTCCTCCACAACATGCGGATCTGCCAGCTTTGGTAGATCCCCTAGCTGGACCTCTGGTGACCATATTCGCCGAGATCCACGGCCTGAGGCAGATGGTGCAGCGGTTTTGTGACCTCCTCGTCACCGAGCGTACTTTTGCTACTAGTTTGTCACCGACCTCCTTGATCTCATCTCCTTCACCCTCTCCTCCTTCCTCATCCGATGGTGTCCCTTTAGCTCCACCTGCCGGCCAGTCCCAGACAACCAACATCCTTTTGATCCTTCACTCTCTACGACCATGACACCACCGCACGATGACATGCCTTCATGTAGTCGTTCCAGTCGTGTGTCTCCGCGGCGTCGGCGTCAGCGCTCCGCATGCCGTGCTTGCTCCGGTTATGATACATCCTCCACCTCCTCGGCTTCCTTTACTATACCTTTCGAGGGGGAGTGTGGTCACCGCGCATTTCCTTTTATGACCATAGCGACAGGATCCGCACTTGCGCCAGGCCGTAGTCCCCGAGCGTCAGCTCAGGCAGATTCAGACGATACGGTGACAGTACATGACGTGGAGTCTGATCCCGACATGGTGTTCATGGTGGATACTTGCGTGTCATCGAGCTCGACTTCCACGTCCGGGCTGGATCTAAATCTTCAGGAGGAGCGCAAGCACCGCGTCCCAAGACGGTGCCACTCGCGGCTCCCACCGGTGGCGACCCGGCGGTGGCACAGGAGTCCCGTACAGATCGGGATGCGTCTGACAGAATTTTTGGGGAGAGTGTGCAGCAGACTCACACGAGTCCGGCTACGGTTGGAGTGCTTCGGACGTGCATGTCTTCGAGGTCGCCATCTACAGTGGGGCAGGAGCCGGACGTTCTACAGCAGCAGGTTGCATCAGGAGGAGTGCAGGTCCGGCGTGCCTGGGCGGTGCCCCTCGCGACTTTGACCGGTAGCGTCCTGGCGGTGGCACAGGAGTATCATGTGGATCGGGATGCCCCATGCGGATTTCCGTGGGCGTTGGCACACGAGACTCACACCAGCACGATAGCGGTCACAGTGCATGAGCAGAGTCGGCCGGCTGGTCCTTTAGAGGTTGAGGCATTCTTCAGAGCACCAGATCTGAGAGATTTGACTGGGGCATGTGTTATGGTAGACATAGCCCGATCCACTGTGTCATGTGCGCTACCTGAGGTCTAGCTTGAGCGGGAGTCACCCATGTTCCCAGAGTCTAAGGGTTCCTATGTACACGACAGAGCTAGGGCACACATGACGGAGTCAGATGGTAGTCCTCACTCCATTGTCGAGCAAGTGGTAGCAACAAGCCTTCTTGGCGAGACGGGGCATGAGCGCCAGTTGCAGTTGCTGGTCGCCTTGACGGGCATCGTCGAGCCAGAGTCCTCCACACCCGTGTCTACTATGGCGACAGTCGAGAACAGTGGATCATATTCGTACACGCGGATGGAGTCACCTCATCAGTAGGAGCTGAGTTCAACCCTCTCTTGTTTTCCTGTTGGTGACCCTGCTGATCACATCGATGCTAAGAGTGGCAGTACTTGCACGAATGAAAATTCTACATGCTCCACTGACTCTGACGACTCCTCCTCTCTCTCTCTCTCCGCATGTGACCGCTCATTCCTCATGTATGAAAAACACGAGGTATGGTGTGGATACGACACCTGCAGCCGCATCCGATGGTCCAGCATCTCAGCACATTGTGAGTTTGGTTGACGCCCAGCTGGATGCAGTCACACTGGCTCCATTGTCTTCAGTAGCAGAGATGCAGATGGAGCTGTACTCACGAGTTTTGCAGTCTACATGTGCAGCATCCAGTGAGGCAGAGCTAATCCTACGCGAGGCAGACATGGGTCACCTCCACGTGTCCGAGGTAGATTACGTTGACCTACAAGAGCTTGTAGTGATGCTGCAACAGGAGGTGATGGTAGCGTGTGAGTGATTGTCAGAGGAGGGAAGCACCAGTAGCATGGGCACGAGCTTTCCACTACTAGGATCTTGCATACCCATTCTCAGGGAGGATCGTGTAGCAGCCCTAAGTATGACGTTCTATGGAGACGGTACCACAGGACAGCTGAGTGTGCCTTCAGTTTCTGCCATCATCGTTCCCGTTGACTTCGTCATCGCTCCTCGTTCTGCTGCTGCCATCACGCATTTTCATCCACCCGACTAAGCTGCTCCATCGTCACCTTCCTCCATGAGTGGTGATCCGGTTCGTCGCTCCAGCCCTCCTCTTTTGGTGGTACACCTCTTTGCCTCAGAGTGCTCTATCCTGCCTCGAAGGCCAGCTCTGCCAGTTCATCCACGCTTGTGTGCTACTCGCCCATTCACTTTCCTCCGGCATACACAGATGTATCACGGTAGAGCGGAGAAAGGAGAGACTGTGATTTGGGACCCTTGGCAGTCACGTGAGGAATGGTACACTCGGGGTGATGCACGGGCGACGTGAGGAGTCGTAGCCGGAGACACCACTTCGTCTTTGACAGTTGGAGTCAACTCGTACGTGAGAGGGGGAGCTACCTTTGTGTAATGGGAGACCACATGATTTATCTCCCAGGATCTGTTCAGCTACGGTATATGCATCTCCATCGAGGTATATGCATTGACCTGACGCAACGTTATGGGAGGTGCATGGCGAGGGGTCCATGCTCTACTATGAGCATACTCCAGCAGCCAGCATGTGGCTTATGCTACGTGCCTGCACAGTTGCATGTGTATGGTAGCACTTTGTTGGTCGAGACCCGGACATTTGGTGGGTTGTACCAGTGTCACAAGGAGACCATATGATCATGTTTTTTGGTGTGTGGCCATACTACGTGTGGCATGTGCATGCGAGCTAGATTGCTCACAATGGTCGAGACCCGGACACGTGGTGAGTTGCACCCGTGTTACGAGGAGATCCCCTTATGATCATGTGTGTTGGTTAATGATGCCATTGTGGCCGACATACGGATACATATTGGATTATTCGTAGTGGTCGAGACCTCGGCAGTGGTATCGCCAGTGTCACGAGGAGACCCTCTTGCTGTATGATGTGCATTACACTGGTTTGTGTGCGTGTGCATGAATCTTCTCATGGTCTGGACCCGGACACTTGGTATGATGTACCAATGTCATGAGGAGACCTTAGAAGGGTAGCAGATATGTGTATGTGTGTGGTTGACCGGTGTAGACCGTGGTCTTGCATAGGTTGTTGTTTTGTATCTCAGCTTGTTTGTGTGTTCTGGCGTTGACTGCCATGTGTACTAGGGGGTGTGTTGGTTTGCATGGTTTCCACCCATCATCACCGACACCGATGGATTACCCATGTACCCCACGCTGGTGGTATAGGGTAGAGCAGAGCGTGACAATGCGACGAGCCTCCGGAATGTCCCGAGACTTCTCCAGCACCTACGACGTCGGCGAGATGCGTTCGATGCGTTTCAGCAGCCCTGTTGGCTGGTCGGGAGCTAGGAGAGTTTTCTCGATGGGTTGAGACTCGTGCACCCGGTGGACTGTACCGGTGCGACGAGGAGACCCGGTGGTTGTAGTGGTGCTTTCGATGTTCGGAAAGCCGTGCGAGATGTTTGACGCTGATTCCGAAAATTTTCTTGCACTGCTCGTATTTTCTCGGTGGTCTAGACCCAGGCACTCGGAGAGCTCTTCCGGTGCATCCAGGAGACTACCGTTGATTGTTATTGTGGTGTATGGAGTGTGTTCTCCCCCCTGACTCGTTTGGGTTGAGGGGGGGGCGACGGGGCCCGGTGCGGCTAACCGCGATGCCCCTAAATAAGCCTGGTAGGGGCTCATTTGTACTCTTTCCTTGTTCTTTCACATTATGCGTTCCAGAATTAGCCAAGTTCTTGCCGTTTTGCATTACTCGCACACACAGAGCTCATGTTCGTTTTTGCGTGGGCCCGCATGCCGTAATTTATTTCCAATTGAGGGCACGAGGTCACGAGGCCTCGCCCTCAAGGCCCTTGCAGCCCCTCAGCCGCCGATCGGGCCGAGGCCGCGATCGGCGGCTGGCGGCTAGTGGCTGGCCGGTCACTTGGCCGGCCGCCAGAAGCTCAGCCGGCTGGTCTCGAGCGAAGTGTTGGCCGTTGGCCAGCCCTCGCTGACGTGAGGGGTGGTGTGCAACCACCCCTCGCTTCAGCGAGGAGGGAGGGCCAAACCGGCCCTCCCACTACATAGTCATACCATGGTGAGAAGGTGCACAAGGTGTCAAAAACGTTTATGAAGTTTTGTTGATGAGTTGGAGCTCTAATGTGTCTCATACATATGAATTGTGTACCTTGCACGTGCAGGCCAAAACATGAAGCAATGCAAGAAAAATGAGAACATAGAACACCCTGAGGCAAGGGAAGGTTCTAGCATACACGAAAATGAAAGCATCCCTTTCACTTTTGCATGGGTGGCTTGACCTTGGGCATTACAACTTGAATGATGTTTTCCCTTTTGTTATAAGAAGACTCTTCCCCCATTGCTATAAAAATGGAAGGGTAAATTAAGTTTCATGTTAACACAAATCCATGTGAATGACCAAACTGGAGGTGGTTAAAATCTGCTTTTTGGTGACACATTCAACACACTCCAACAAAACATTCCTAAAAAGTATTCCATCTCAATGAAATATCCATTAAAAATGTTTTTATGAAACTTTAACGTTTTTCATCTTCTCCTTCGACCTATGTAACCATCATTTGTCAATACAACATGGTCCGTTGTACGGTAAGTGACCTAACTCATTATACTAGAAATATGGGAAAAAAACTTCATTAAATTCCCAAAACATTTTCCCACATTCAAATATGATTTTTGAACTCGAATGTTATTGAATTATTGTTTTTTCTTTGAAAGAAAAGTATTCAAGGTCGTCCCATCGCCTAAAAAATAAGATGAAAATTCATTAAATCTATATATCTTCTGTTTTTTTATTAAAGTTTTACGATAGAAAGGAACAAAATACATTTCCTCTTATGGTGATTATGTTCCTTTGAAGGCGGGTTCAGCTTCTGGTAGCTCTCTCGCCTCAGTCAGCGGCCCAAAAATCATGAAAACAATGGCGTTGTGTTCTGCTCTTGCTTGTGAAGGCTTAAAAGGTAAGCTCCGCCATCGTGGAAACCCCTGCCACCCCTCGTCAATCTCAGACCCCTCCCTTCCCTCACAGCCGGCAGCTATCAGGGCTAGACCCGTTTCGGAACCACTCCCTCGTCCGGATGTCGACTTGCGGACCAGCATTGCAGCGGGGGCCGGCGGGGAGGGGGGGTGGGGGGGGGGGGGGNACCCGAGTCGTCGGTTCATATCGCCGGGACGGGAGAGAAGGTGCCTTTGCTGCCTTCCTCCCCCCTTGGTTCTTGAAGGAAGTCTTCCTGCTTCCCTTCTGCACGGCTTCACGTGTTTTCTTGGACCGTCCTGACGACGCCGGTGAACGCCCCGGCGGAGAACTTTCCTCGTGGAGATTTTCTGGAGAGCGAGATCTCGCGGCGTGAGCTGTGCGAGGAAGCGAGCGGGTGTGATGGGCCGCTAATTTCTACCGCTGAGCACGCAGACTACCACAGGGACGAGCACACGAGGGCACCAGCAGCAGAGGTTGCCGCGGGGACTGCGTGTGAAACCGTCGCCTGCCACCAGAGCGCAGGATAGCTTCGTTGTGAACCCCGCGGTATTCCTGCATTTTTTTTTCTTGCATTTTTTTCCCGAAGACTCTTTCCGCGCGCTTTGGTTTGAGCTCCACCGCCTGAAAACTGGGATTGAGATCGAGAAAAAGATCTCCACTGGCCGAGCCGTAACATGTCCGGCCGGAAGCGCAACTCAGACACGAGCATGGATTCTCGCTACGGCAGCGACGGCGGGCGAGGCAGCAGCAAGCGCTACAACGACGGCGGCAGGGACAGGGGCCGGGACTCCGACCGCAATGGCGGCGGTGACAGGGACCGCGGCCGGCGGCGGGAGGGCGGCGGTGGCGGCGGCGGCGGAAGCTACGACGAGCTGGCAGACGTCGCTGCGCGGTGGAGCGAGTTCACGGTGTTCCGGCTGCTGTGCCCGTCGGCGCGCGTGGGCAGCGTGTTGGGCAGGGGCGGCGCCATCATCAAGCAGCTGCGCGAGGAGACGGGCGCGCGCATCCGAGTGAACGACGCGCCGCAGGGCGCGGGCGAGCGCGACGTCGTCGTTTGGTCTCACGAGAGCAAACCCTCCAGCGAGCGCACGCGCGACGACCCGTGCCCTGCGCAGATTGCGCTGCTCAAGGTCTGGCCTGCTGCTCCTCTTGTGTGTATGTGTGCGTGCGTGCGTGCGTGCGTGGGTGCGTGCGTGCGTGCGCGCGAGCAAGCGCGCGTGCGTGCCGGTACACGCGGGTGTGGTGGTCGGTCACGAGGGGCTGAGTGCAGTGGCTACAGGGTTGGGTGGTGCTGACATCTGACTGCGGTTGCAGGTGTACGTGGGGCACACTTGAGTGTCTGTAGCTGCATTCGTGAATGAGAGATGTGCTGTGTAAGGGATCCTCTGTGAGGATTCGGTGAGAGGTGGTGTCGTGCATGTGGTAGTTTGGTTGCTCAGTGGAATAGCATGTAGAAGACTGCACCATGGATGTGGATGTAGATGTGTGCTTTGACATGCGCTCGTGGCTTCTGCTTCAGGTTCATGCGCTGTGGCGACTTTTGGTCTTGGTGAAAGCACTTAGCAGGAGGGCGAGGATTGGGTGGTGACGTTGCTTGCAACGTTCCTGCGCTGAGCAATGGAAGCGATATGCTCTGCTATGGTGCACATGTGCATATGTGCACACGGACCAACACCATGCAGGTGCATGCACGTATCTGCCGGGGGGACGCAGCCAACGATTCAGATGCGCGCATGCGCAAGGGCGGCGGCGCAGACGGCAGCGGCGGCGATGAGGAGGAGGAGGAGGAGGCGGTGGTTGTGGCACGCTTGCTGGTGCCGGGCAGCCAGGTGGGCTGTGTGCTGGGGAAGGGCGGCAGCGTGGTGGCCCAGATGCGGCGCGACACCAAGACGCACATCAAGATCAGCGGCAGCGGCAGCCGCCTCCTGCCCGAGTGCGCTGCGCCTTCCGATGAACTTGTCCAGGTGGGAGAGGGGGAGGGAGTTGATGTCATGGGTTGGAGGTCGACGTGGTTTGTGTACATCTCTTCCCTTGCATTCGGATGTACCCGAGTTGGTTGTCCCTTGCACTTTTTTTTTGGATCAAAATATTGAGCTGGTCCTTGAGTGTGTTCATTTGTATCTCCCCCGGTCCCCCTCCCCCTGTCACCCTTCCCTTCCTTGCATCCCCCGTGACATCAAACTGTCGTTTTTTTTTGGCACAGTGTCCATTACTTGAGCCAGTGCGAGCATGGGGGCTGGCAGAGCAGTGGAAAACCACCTGCGCTCATTTTGTAGAAAGTGCATTAGGTCCTCCGGCACTTGTTGAGTCCAACATGTGCTGCAGCTCGACTGGTTGATGTCAGCCCTCGTGCCCTCTTCTTTGTCACTCGAACACAGGAAAACGATGCTTGTTTCCATGGATCATCCTGTTGCCTCACAATGGGCACGTCCCTTGGCTCCTGCGGCGCCGCATGGGTGGTGTGGCTGTGCGTGCAGATATCGGGCGACTACGACGGTGTGTATCGCGCGCTAGAGATGGTCCTGGAACGCCTGCGAGAGTTCCCCACACGCGACGCGCTGCCCTTGCCCATGGTCCAGCACGCGCCGCCGCAGCACTCGCACCAGCCCTACCACCACGCCGCCGCCTTTGCCGAGTACGCAACGTCCACCAGCGGGCCCATGATGTACCCCGTCGTGCCAGCGGTGCCGCCTCTGCCCTTTGCAGCGGCGGCGGGGCTGGCCTACGGGGGCGGTGGGGGGGGCAGTGCATGGCATTCCTCCCCTCCACCTCCCCCTGGCACGGCGTTCCGCCCGGGTGCGTTGGTCCCGCTCCCGATCTCCGCCGCTGCCGCGTCCCGCTCGCGTGGAGGCGCGGCTGGGTATCTGGACGTGGGGGCGATGGGTGGCGCCGGCGCGGGCGCATCGGCGGGGATGGTGGTGGAGGTGGTGCTGAGGCTGCTGTGCCCCGAGGCCCGCGTGGGGTCGGTGATTGGCAAGGGTGGCGCATTCATCCGGCAGGTGCAGACGGAGACGAGGTCGAGGATCAAGGTAGCGGAGAAGGTGGAGGATTGCGACGAGCGCGTTGTGATCATCGCGTGCGATGAGGTGCGTGGCTTCTGTGGGGGAAGGGCAGGCGTGAAGGTGGGGGGGTGGGGGGGATGCATGTGTGTGTGCATTGCGGCGGCATGCGATGTTGTGTCCCTAAGCTGCATCATGGCATGGCATGGCAACCACAGATGTGCACTGTGGCTTCTGTTGTTTTACCCTTCATGACACGAACTTTCTCTCTTAAGAGTGGCTCGCAAAGCATCTCCCTTTTCATCTGTCAACCTGAAATGCCTCTCTGTCCCGTTCTCAGGTTCTCCCTCCCCCCCTCCCCCCTATTCACCGTTGCTTGCCCCCTTGTCCCTCATCTCCCATCCCCTGTCTGTCACGTGCACACAGGCTGCGTCAGCAGTGTCGTCAGGGGCAGAGGAGGCGCTGATGCGGATCGTGTCGCGGGCAGTCTTCGCAGAGGCGGAGCACCGCGACGCCGGCCCTGATGGCGGCAGGGAGGGTGGTGGAGGCGGTGGCGTGACAGTGAGGCTCCTGGTGCCGCACGCGCACACGGGCTGTCTGCTGGGCAAGGGTGGCTCCATCATCCAGCACATGCGCCGCACCAGCGCTGCGCACATCCGCGTGCTGCCGGCTGCTGACCTCCCCAAGTGCGGCCTCGAGACCGACGAACTGGTGCAGGTGCGCGTCATTGTGTGGTGACAGCGGCAGGGAAGGATGATGGGGGTGGGAAAGGATGATGGGGGTGGGAAGGATGATGGGGGTGGGATTGATGATGGGGGTGCGACAGCTGAGAGTGTAGGTGGCCGTTGTCAAGTGTGGTGGAGATGCAAGGGTGTGTGTTTGTGGTGATGGACGGCAATGAGCCCAGTTGGAGGAGATCTGCAATGGGGAGGTATGTGCCGCATTCGTGGTGGTTGTTGGAGGTGATTGATAGGGGATGATGGATGAGGGGTGATGTAGGTTCTTGTAGGGGTGATGCAAGGAATCGATCAGACGTCATGAATTTCTCTGCTAATGGTCGTCTGTTGTTTGCAGTACAAGGCTGCCATCTGCGACGTCTGAGCATGGCGTTGTGTGTGACGTGGAGCATAGGCTGTCTGCTGCCCCTTGACGTGTGCAATGTCTCTGTGATGATGGCGTGAGGTGGCGTTATGGGTCGTTTGACTGTTGTGCATGCACAGCGTTGACAGCTACATGCTGCTCTAGCATTTACCGTGCCCTCAGGCTTTTGGTAGTATGGTGGCCATGTGTAGGTCCATTGCTGCTTCTGCTGCTGGTCCTGGTTCGACTGCTGTTGCCGCTGACGCTGCTTTTGCTGCTGCTGCTGCTGCTGCCGCTGCTGCTGCTGCTGCTGCTGCTGCTGGTGGTGGTGGTGTTCGCAGTGAGCATGTAGGACTTGTGTGCGTATCGAGAGAGCATGCTGTCTCATTGCTACCTGCATGAGGGAATTGCATGACATGACATGACATGGCATGGCATAACATGACACGACATGAAGTGGCCTGACATGACATGACGTGACGTGACGTGACGCGACGCGTCGCGACGCGACGCAACGCAACGTGATGTGATGTGACATGACGTTACGTGACATGACATGAAAATGTGGTGAAAAGTATAGCACGATGTGAGTGGGTCTGTATGACTTGGCGACATGTATTGGCGTGGCAGGTCTCGGGCAACTCAACCTCAGTGGCGCTGGCGCTGCGGCTCATCGCGGCACACCTGCGAGCCAATGCTGTGTCAGAAGCAGCCAACGCCACTCCTGCTGCCGCACCTCCGTCGCAAATGCCGGTGCGTGCCGTGCGCGTGTGTGTGTGCGCTTCGTGTGTGCTGCCATGACCCTCCTGATTGTCAGCTCCCCCCCTCTGGGGCTTGGAGAGGCTCAATGCACTTGGCTGAAATCCTGCCGTTTGGGATCGTCGAGGGACATGTTTGAAGCTGCGGTGCTTTTGCTCTGCTGCGTTGTAACTTGAAATGAAGGCCTGGTGCCATGTTCACATCTGTGGGTTTAGGTGCAGCTGGTGCTGCTGCTGATGACGACGATGAGGATAATGATGACGACGACGACGACGACGACGACGACAAAAAAGACGATGACGACGATGAAAAAGACGATGACGACGACGAAAAAGACGATGATGAAAAAGACGATGACGACGACGACAATGACAACGATGACGACGATGAGGAGGACGACGGCGGCGGTGGTGGCATCAGTGGCGGCGGCGGCAACGACAAGGATGACGGCGATGGAGCTGCAAGTGCACATACCTTTGAAATACAAATGTGTGCATTTGCATGCCACAAAGTGGTGGACACAATGAGGCCGCGTGGACCCTTGTGGTTGGGGCTTAAATAAGAGTGGGGCCGGACGCCAAGCCAAACCGCTTGCTTGCACATGTGTGTGTGTGTGTGTGTGTGTGTGTGTGTGTGTGTGTGTGTGTGTGTGTGTGTGTGTGTGTGTGTGTGTGTGTGTGTGTGT
>SZWC01020635.1:0-16544 GCA_023375785.1 Penium margaritaceum
GCGCGGGCTGCCTCGTCAGCTGTCGCGACCTGGATGAAGTACCGCTGCGCCCAGGGCAACAGCTGTAGGGTGTCGGACATGGACGCGAGGACGTCCTGGTCGAGGCGGGAGAAGGTGTCAGTGAGCTTGGGGCGCACTCCCAGCATGATGGTGTCCAGCGCCCAGATCTGAGAGCCGCCTCCGGTGCCCAGACGAGTGTACAGGCGCATGGCCCGACGCCAATAATCAGCTGCTGACTCCGAGGATCCCTGATGAAGGGAGTGGAACTCGCGAAGGCGCGCTGACCGGGTCGCGTGAGTCTCTGCTGCAAAAAGGGTCAACGCCAGCTCCCAGCCGCGGCGCGGGTCTGCGCCTGCTCCTATCCCAGGCGCGCCCAGGAAGGGGCGGAAGTCGACCACTGTCTCCTGTGGAACTGCGTACAGCAGTCCACGCATGGCACGCGCTGCCGTCTGGGACTGGAGCGGATTACCCGTCTGGTACTGGCTGTGGTAGTAGGGCCAGACTCCCTCTGAGTCTGCCCATACCTGAAACAGCACCTCCCAACAGCCAAACCCCGCCTTGCTGTCGTAGCGAGGCGGGGAAGTCTCGAAGTCCTTGGGTCGTCGCTCCGTGGGGAGCTGGACCTCTGGTGGTGCTAGGAGCGGGCGTGGGAAGGGCATGAAAGGCATCAACGCTGCTCCTCCAGCGGCACCCGAGACCTGACGCGGGTCAGTCTGCTGCTGCTGCTGCTGCTGCTGTCCCCTCGGACTGGGCGCCGATGTCTCAATGCGCAGGCTCCTCATCTGCTCCATCAGCCGGCGAAGCGCGTCCTCCCCAGTGGGAGGTGGCGCCTGATCCCACTCCTCGACCATGGACTCTCGTCTCTGCGCAGGGGCGGCAGTGGGGCCAGCAGACTCCTGGGCCGATGGGGTTGCCTCTCTCTCTCTCCTGGGCTGATGTCCCGGTGTCCCAGACAGAGAGACCAAGGCATCGCGGATCTGTCGCAGCGTAGCTGACTGCTCATCCTGGCGCTGGCGGAGTGACGACTGCTCCACCAGCAGGAAGTCAATCGCCTTTGAGCGTGGGCTGCGGCCCCCGCTCGTGACGGTGTCCTTGGAGCTCCTCCAGCTCCTTGCCCTTGGAGCTGCTCGGCTCCATGCTGAGGCGGTGCGAAAGTCGTCCGAACGCAGAACCGTCAGCGTTTCTTGCCGATTTAGGACGGTGGCAAAAGTCGACCTTCTGACCAAAAAATCGGCTAAGTGCTGAAAATTTAAAAACTTAAATTTTCACCACTAAAAATTGAAGGTTGTCCAAATGAAGCGAAATTTGGACCACAGAGGCGTCTGAGGATGCTGAAGACAATGGTGAAATTTTCGTCTTCAAAAAGTGGGGAAAAGGCCAAAACGACCTGATTTTGTGCTCAGGCCGAAAGTCGGCTAAGGCCTGACAGCACGGGTCTGGCTGGTTGACACACAGGTCATGCAAGGGACAGCAAGGGTAGGGAGAGACACGTGCACTTGTATCTCAAGCTTCAACTGAAGTTAATTCAGAGAGGAATAACAAATGACAGGTCCACAACATAAATAGCCGCCGTGGCTCACGGCGGGTGGCGCACACGGCGGTGCCTGTCAAACCTGAACCGGCCCAAAACCACTGTTTTGGCCATAATTCTGCGCACAAGCGTCCAAACGGAGCGCCGTCTGATCCTACGGATGCACGACGAAAAGACAGACACAACGACTGGTCACACGCCTACGTCCGGGAACAGCCGGAGAGTTTAAGAAAACAAACATGTAAATCAGCCTGGCAGGGCTGTCCACCGAGAAAATCCTGAAGACCTCCAAACGTAGTCCGTGGGCTGTGGGAGCCCTCTGGTACACTGGGTAGGCTGCCAGGCTGCCTCCAGCGGATGGAGCATCACCTCAGGGAACTCTGTCTCCAGCTGGGTCCGCCTCAAGGATCTGCACGAGCATGGACACGACCGAGTGGTCACAACCAACTGTACAACTGTGTATGACTGACAACATCACAACACAGGAAAGTGCAGTGGGCCAGGCTTGTGCGATCTTGTAATCACTGCAATGGTGTTCCACGCTCAAGTGTAATCCATGGGATGGACATTCTATGAGCAAGTGCAATCACTGTTCTGTGCTCTCATTCCTTGAGGAAAGTTGCACCCGATGAGTCCTGTCCACAGTCCCACAAGCTGCTGTTATGCCCCCAGAAAAAGGGTGAGAAAGGCTCGTCACATTGGGATGCGTCAAGTATCTGAGGGTGAGGTGCTGCACTGAGTACCAACGAGATGCTTAGCTGAGTACCAATGAGGTACTTGGCTGAGTACCAATGAGGTACTTGGCTGAGTACCTCACAGTGCAATTATGAGGCCAGCCCGTGCACATGGGCACTTCAGTCCGATTTCTGTGCGCTGGTCTGGTCTCTAGGGGATAGCAAGGGATGGGTTCTGTTGTCCGCCCTGCTAAAATGAGTCTAGGGCATGGAGGCCCATGCTAGAAGAGGCAGGAGGCCAGCGAGAGAAATGCAACGCCAAAATTTGGCTAAGTCTGGAACGAATGAATTAAGAATCAAGGAGAGAGTACAATGAGCCCTCCTGAGGGCTCATTGTAGGGCTTATGTTCTAGGGACTGGCGGCTAGCCCACCAGGCCCCGCCATCCCCGTCGCACCAAAAGGCACGGACGGGGAATAGACATGTCACAGAACATGAAAGCACATACTAGATGTCTCCCGAGGCACCGGAACAGTCAATCGAGTGCCTGGGTCTCGACCGACGAGAATTTATCTAACGTACCCCAAACACGTCCAGACTCTACGGTGTCACACTAGAATCACCGGCTAGCCAAGCTAGACAAGTTTAGGCCTCCCGAGACGTCGGAACATGTAACTGGGCGTGCGGGTCTCAGCCACACGCAGACTACACATGTCAGTCAAAGGATCACTAAGACTAGATCAATCAATATAGGGTCTCCCGAGGTACCGGTACAAACCACCGTGTACCCGGGTCTCGACCACAGAAGGAGTACACCACCTGTCAGATACTATGCGCTGTATTTTTGTGGGGTCTCCAGAGGTACTGGTACAAACCACCAAGCACCCGAGTACCACCAAGAAAACTCTACCAAACATGTACGCATGAACAGAGCTACTAGAATGCACCACACATATCACAAAGGGAGTAAGGTAGCCACTGGAGAACAATCAGCACAAGCTATGAGGCTCTCTCTACACAAGACTATATGATAGCTCAAATCCCATACACCAACACTCCCCCTGGGCTGTAAGAGCTGTCAACAAGGGTACCAGGTTGGAAACTGAATACACTCCCCCCTCAATGAGAAAATCCTGGGAACATGAACTCAAACACATCTGTGCCCAAATAAGTATGCTCCCCCTACATGTCTAAGGTCACAAAGCTGTCGCCTGCAGAGAGCAGTAAGTCGCCCCTAGCCCGAACGATCCTGGGAGAATAATCAAGTACTGGCTAGACCTGAAAGTGGCTATGGATGTGAAAGCGTCAGCAAAGAAAGGAAGATGAGGCTGAGATAGCTACCATGTGAGAAAATACGTGGAAGCTTCCTAGCGATATTGCCGCTGACTAGGCGTCAGTGGTCAGACGGTGACGATAGCCACAAGTCGTGCACACAACGACAAGGGTTTGGCTAGGGGACACAAGGCAAAGTGTCAGAATGCTTCAAATAGCATTCGCAGAGAGAAATGACAAATGACAGGTCCGTGGCATAAGTACATGCCGCGGCGCACGGCGGGTGTCGCACATGGCAGTGCAAGGTCTGTCTTGAAACCGGCCCGAAACCACTCTTTTGACTGTAACTCAGCGTAGACAAGTCAGAACGCTACACCGTCTGAACCTACACGTGCAAAATCTCAAGCTGTGTTGGTTTGTGAATCACAAATGTGTCGTGACCTCTGGCCTTGCTGCACATCCACCTCACTGATGCAGGTGACTGATGCTGGAGTGACACTGACACCGGCACCATAGCATCCCTCGCGGTGACGCGTGCACAAGAGAGCCATGACAATTACCATGATGGCTCATGACAGAAATACTTCATAGACACGTGTTTCTCGTTGCATTAACACTAGGTTTCCTAGTGCCACAGTTTTGGTGGTGGGGGAGGTGAGCACCCGGGTTCATGACACATAGGTTGTCTCGGCGGAATCCTGTCTCTTGTAGGCTCACAGGATAAATCCGCCAGCAAGGTCGAGGTCGAGATCGAGGCTCCTCTGTGCCTCGTAGTGCGAGCGACGAGGAGCTCGCTGCCCCCCGCTCGTCACCATCTCTCTCGCCCGCTAGCAGGGCTGATACTTGTGACTCGGTCTTTGCAACTCTCACACTCGCATGGAACTACACACATGGTGCTCAACCTATCTTGGTTTCCACCCCATTGCTCCATTCTTTCCTCACACCATAGCTTACCATCCACTAGTATCAGAGCAGTGTGAGGAACGAACGCATCATGCGCGACATCGCGCGCGAGATCCTGTTGGCGCGTGACACTTCGCCGTCGCCGCCACCGCTTCCGCCATCTTTGCCATTCTCTAGTGGTCCTACACGCTCTTAGGGAGAAGAAGTCGTCTCCACCCTAGCCCTCGGCCTCCATTCTCGGCGGTCGGCTGCAGCAACGTGAAAAAAAAAANTTTGTAGCCCGCAGCAGCACACACACCAGCAGCCGCCTTGGCCATAGAGGCAGCAGCCTTTCAATTACAGTCACAGTTATCACTGTGACTGTTGGAGGTGCTCGTCTACTGCAGCACATCGGCGGCAGCAGCTGTATTGTCCGCAGTAGCAGTGTTGGCGGCTGCCTCAGCCGCAGCAGCAGCAGCATCCGGAGCAGTGGTAGCGGCATTGCTGTCAGCAACAGCATTGTAGCCGCATCAGCCGCAGTAGTAGCAGCATTGAAAGCCGTAGCAGCCGTAGCAACAGCAGCATCAGGAGCAGCAGTAGCAGCATTGTTAGAGGCTGCGTTGGTAGCTCTGTCAGCCACAGCTACAATAGCATTGGTAGCCGCATTAGCCGCAGCAGTAGAAACATCGGGAGCAGGAGCAGTAGCATTATTAGCAACAGTGCTGACAGCCTCGTCAGCTGCAACAGCAGCAGTATTGTCCGCAGCAGCAGTGTTGGCGGCTGCCTAGGCCGCAGCAGCAGCAGCACCCGGCGCAGCGGCAGCGGCATTTCTGTCAGCAGCAGCATTGCAGCCACATCAACCGCAGGAGCAGTAGCATTGGCAGTCACATCAGCCATAGCAGAAACAACATCGGGAGCAGCAGCAGTAGCATTGTCACTAGCCGTAGCGGCAGCGTGTCGTTCTTGCAACATCGCTGGCAGCCACACTAGCCACATCGGCAGTAAAGTGCACCACTTCGATGGTGCCACCTCCACCACACTGGCTCTTCGTTACGCTCACTGCGCGCTTCCTCCTGGTGATTACTACGAAGGAGGGCCGCCACATCGCCACGCAAGACGTCGCAGAGGCATGAGTAGCGACCAAGCGTCTGCGTCTACGGCACCGTCGTCTACTCGGACTGCTCGCCACAGACCGGTAAGCGTCTCCCCACCTCTTTCTCCTGGGGGGGTCCACAGCCGCAGGTCTCTCCAACTGTGTATGCTGCCTTTACCGAGGACGTTGTTGGCGTTGTGAGTGCCCTCACTCAAACTACAGCCGCAGTTATAGACGCAGTTGCAGCAGCTGCCGCTACGTTTGCCGCTGCCGCTAAAGCCTCTCGTGCTCCTGCCTCGACCTCAGCAGGACGTGCAACAGAGGCGTACACAGAAGCTGTGGTTGTCGTCGGTCCCATTGCTGCAGCAGTCGCTGACATAGGGACCCAGATTTCTGCCGCAGCGTCCGCCATTGCATACGCGACAGCTTCATCTGCATGTGCAATGGCGACGGCTGCAACTTCCATCTGCACCTAGACGGCCGCCGCTGTCACTGTAGCAGCATCTACTCCATCTGCCGCCTCCAGCTTGGTCACTGCGTCGGTCTCCATTGCTACAGTCATCACCACCCTCAGTGCCGCCTTTGTCACTGGAGCACTTGCTCTGGTGGTGCCAGTCGCCTCCACTGTTGCCATTCTCTCCGCTGCCTCCGCTGCTGCGGTTCCACCGCTCTTAGCCTTCCTGCACAGTCCGTCCCCTGTCACTGCATGACTCTCTATCCTGCATGCTTTTGTCCTCTACTACCTTCTCTTGTCTTCTCTGCGTTGGTTTGTTCTTTCTGACTCGGGGTGGGTTGTCCTGCAGTGTTCAGCTACTTTGCCTCAGGCACCCCCACTTTTCCCACGCCCACTAGGGCTGGGGAAACTCTGCCCAAATCTTTCGGGCAGAGCCCTCACGTCGTCACCATGCCTGGTGACGACGAGTCAGTCATCGCTACCCTTCAGCGTCAACTGCCTCTCGCCCGCGAGGCTCTGCAGGAAGCTGAAGATCGCCTTAAGTTAGCAGAGGACAATCGTGCCGCCTTCGCTGATGAAGTCGCCGCTATCATCTTGCATCGCCTCCCTGCCGTGTCTGTAGTCCCGCCCTCCGCTAGCACCGCCTCTAGCACTTCTGCCTCCAGCACTTCTGTCGCTACTCAGACCAATCACCCCACTGCAGCTACTCCTTCGCCTGCGCCTTGCCAGCATGACTTCTTCTCGCAGCCGCCCTCCCTCTCCTCTGACTCGCCTTCACCTCCTGGGAAGTGCGCTTTAGCGCGTGGGCTCAAGGGGAACAGCTGTGGGAGTACTACTCCCCAGTTGTTTCTCCCTTCATTCCCCTTGCAACAGAATCAACCCATGATGTGCGCGCCCTCATCGCTACCGCCCCTGAGTCGCTGATTGATGATGTTGGCACGTTCAATGCTGACCCTGCTGTCCAGCGTCTGGCCGATCCTGTCGGCGTATATGTCATGCTGCGTCGTCGCACCACTGTCCCTGGCCAAACCGCTCAGAGCGCTCTCACAGTCCAGTTCAACACGCTTCTCATGCGTAGTGACGACACCGTTGATGCATACTGGTCTCGCGGTCTCAAGCTCCTTCACGAGCTTGGCAAAGCTGTGCCTGGCCAGCTCTGTGCCGTCCTCACAATGGTCAACGGCCTCATCCCAGAGTTGTCCGACCTCCTTCGCGACGTCAAAACTGACGAGCTACAGCAACTTGCCTCATAACATGTTCCCCCAGATTTGCCGCCCGGGGTAGGGGCTCTCTGGAATTTCACCTCCGAGCGCCTTGCTGCCTGGTGGACTAGCCTTCAAAACAAGCGCCTCCACCTTTCCGCTGTCACAGGTGTTGCTGCACTTTCCACCGTTGCTGCACCCTCTTCTTCCTCTGCTCCTTCCTCCTCTTACTCGCCTGCCAAGCCCCCTCCTGCTTCTGCCCTTGCCTCCCAGGGACGTGGGAAGGGCAAGGGGAAGGGCAAAGGCAAGGGGAAGGACAAGGGTAGCCCTTCTTCCTCCCGGACTCCCGGTGTCGTCGTGTGCAAGAACTGCGGCTCCTCCAAGCATTCCGCCCGTTCCTGTCCCGCCTTTCCGGACGATCTTCGTCTCGCTTGGGCCATGCGCCCACACTGGGCTCGCACTTCTGGCTCCTCCTCCACACCGTCACCCTCCGCCTCTCCAGCCTCTTGGCGTCCACCTTCCACCACCTCTGCCCATGCCCACTCCACCACCGACATGCCGTCCTTTCTACCTCATGGTCCCTACCCCTAGGAATGGCCTCCTCCATCTGGTGCACCCACTTATGCGGGTCGTCCCTCCTCCTCCTACACACCGCCACCGTGGTTCCCTTCTTCCTCGAGCGCGTCTATTCCGGCCCCGCCGGCGTCCGTGGACGGTGACAGTGGTGATCGGGAGCGCCAGCTGGAGCATTCCCTTCTTCAGCTTCTCTACCTTCTCGATCAGGGAGGTGAGGGTGTTGCATCGACGGCCATAGGTCTCGCGTGTCAGACTGACATTGTCGTTTGTGGGGATCCCCCCGGTCACGTTCTGGGCTCGTTGCATGTGTCCGTCCCGTGGATTGAGCACTGGCAGTCTGTTGTCCTTCCTCGTTGGCTCTCCCTCTGTCAGTCACCTGGCTCCTCCAGGTCCTCTGTTGGCACTGTCGCCACCTCTGGTGTTCTACCCTCTATCCTTGTCTACAGTGGTTTTTGGGTCCTCGATTCTGGGGCCACGCACCACATGACGTCTGTTCGGTCCTCGTTCGTCTTGTTGGGCCTTGTCGGGTCTGTCCGCTTCGTCCGCACTGGGTCCGGTCAGTTGCTCCCCGTTCAGGGTGTTGGCGTTGTCCGTTTTGTCGGTCCCAGTGGTGCACTGTACTTGCCAGCCGTTCTGTACGTGCCTTCGCTCGAGCTCAGCTTGCTGTCTATGTCATCCCTCGACGACCAAGGTATGGATTTCACTGCCAGCCGTGGTCTTGGCACGGTTTCTCTGCGTCCCTCTAGCTGTCTTGTTTTACGTGGCGTTGAGTGCGGACGGCTTTACCGTGTTCCCTTGCATGCCTCTTCCTCTTCCTCCATGTCGGGGTCTACGCTTGCTCATGTTGCACCATCCCTCTTTCCTGACCTTGTCTGTCTCTTGTATCGCCGCCTTGGTCATGTTCATTCTGATGCCGCTCACAGTATGCTTCGCCTTCAGCCTGCTGTTGGCCTCTCTCCGTCTGACTTCCCTGCCCCTTACCTAGCTGACTGTCTCGACTGTGCACAAGGCAAGATGCATCGCTCCCCTTTCTCTTCGTCTGACTCTCAGTCTTCCCGCCCGCTCGGTCATGTCCATGCGGTTGTCATGGGGCCTTTGCCCCATGACCTCCTGGGCGACGTCGGTCGGTACGTCTTATGTCTCACCGATGATTTCTCCCGTTTTCGCTGGGTGTTCGCACTGCGTCAGAAAAGCGACGTCTACTCCGTCATTGAGTCCTGGCTGGTGCAGCCTGAGCGCGCGTGTCAGCGGTCGTGGCAAATCTTTCGCAGCGACCGTGGTGCCGAGTTCCTTGGTCCGACCGCCCGTCTCCTTGAGTCTCGCGGGGTTTGTCTGGAGACCTCTGCTCCTTACACACCCCAGCAAAACGGAGTCTCCGAGCATTGGAATCGTACATTGGCTGACGGCGTCTGCATTCTCTTGTCCGAGTCTGGCCTACACCCGCCTTTTGCCTTTGAGGCAATGAGCTATATGACGTGGGTGTGGAACCGCGTCCCCCACAGTCCCCTTCCCCGCACAGTCACCCCCTTTCAGCGCTGGTCCGGCACTTGCGCTGACCTGCGCCTCGCTCGGGTTTGGGGCAGCATTGCTTCCGTTTGGCTCCCCGAGGACTTGCGTGACGGCAAATTGTCTCCTCGTGGCCGCCTGTGCCCCTTTCTAGGTGTGTCTGCCCAGTCTAAGGCCTGGCGGTTCTGGGATCCTGTCCGTCAGTGCGTCATTGAATCACGCGATGCCTTGTTCTTTGATTCTGTCTTCATTCGTGACCTCAGTTGCTTGCCCCCTGCCTCCTCTCTCCTGCCTCTCTCTCGGCTGGGGGGGGGTAGTCAGTCCTGCCATCCCTTCAGTCCCTGCTGCTGCACCGCAGCTCTCACCCTCGTTGTAGTCTTCGTCGTCTGGTCCGGCACCCAGCTCGCCACCCTCGTCGTCCGGTGATGCACCCACTTCCTCCCCGTCCTCCAACAACTCCTTTGCGGCCCCGTCCTCTCCTGTCTCGGATGCTGTCCAGTCAGTTGCGGTCCCCTCACCTGTTCCTCCGTCTAGTCCGGTCACGCCTCCGGTGGCCGCCTCACCTGTCTCTTCCCTTCCCCATGCAGTTGGTCCATCTCCGCCACTGACCACCAGTGGTCCAGCTCCGGTCTCCCCTTTTGTCCGAGGCGGGCGCCTTCATACACTCCCTCAACGCTCTGGCCCTACGGTCTCATTACGCCCCCCACAGTCTTCAACTGGGCTGTCGCCTGTCCTCCCTACGGGCATGGATTCCCTAGGCTTGGCCACAGGGGTTGTCCACCCCAGCTCTGAAATTGGCTCTGCGCTCCTTGCATCAGAGCATGCACACGCATTGAAGGTGGCTGTTTCGAGTAGCATTGCAGAGTTTCACGCTGCGTCAGCCACCACAGTTCTACCACCTGAGCCAACCACGGTGCGTCAAGCACGTGCTTCCACTGATGCCCAACAATGGGAGGCGGCCATGCGTGATGAGCTGAACGCTCTGGATGATCACGCGGTCTATGAGTTAGTTGACTTGCCGCCTGGTCGTAAGGCCATTGACGCTCGTTGGGTCTTCCGACGGAAGTATAAACCCAATGGCGCTCTGGACAAGTACAAGGCGAGGCTCACGACGAAGGGGTTCTCCCAGGTCCCAGGCATCAACTTCGATGAAACGTTTGCACCGGTCGGACGGTACACCACAACCGAAGCGCTGCTGAGTCTTGTGGCTCTCCATGAATGGCAGCTTGAACACATGGACGTGAACAATGCATTCCTGCACGGACAGCTGGATGAGGAGATCTACATGGTCCAGCCTTTAGGCTTCTCCGATGGCATCGACAGAGTCTGGCGACTGCGGAAGGCCCTCTACGGCCTGAAGCAGTCGCCTTGGTGCAGGAACCAGGAGATCACGTCCACCCTCGAGAGAGGAGGGTACCGACACAGTACGGTGGACCCTTCGCTCTTTGTGACTCCACCATTTGTGCCGTTTGTGGCTGTCCAAGTCTATATGGACGACCTGCTGATAGCTTCACCTAGCCAGGATGCTGTCAGGTCAATGAAGAGCCTCCTATAGTCCACATACAAGATGAAGGACCTCGGTCCTGCACGTGTCTTCTTGGGCATGGAGTTTGAGCGTGACCGGTCGCGTCGCACCCTTCATGTGCATCAGGCTGCGTACGTTCGTAGCCTGGTGGAGCGCTTTGCTTCCCTGCTTGAGTCCACCCCCACAGCGTCGACACCTATGACGCCAGCTGGGCAGAGGCTGTTGAAGACACTGGACGTGTCTAAGCTGGGGGAAGGCAGTCGACGTGATGGACTATCTCCGCGCCATCGGGTCACTCATGTACTTGGCGATAACGACCAGAGCGGATGTCGCCTTCTCCGTGAACGTTCTGGCCCAGTTCTCTCAATTCCCTAGAGCACGGCACCTCGAGGCTGCACTGCGCGTCGTCAGGTACGCTCTCTCCACTGCCCGGACCGGTCTGTGCTGCCGGGCACAGCCATCAGTTGTAGTCGATGGCTACACAGACAGTGACTGGGCCCATGACACAGATGCTCACAGCCGTACAGGCTACATCTTTCTGGTTGTAGGGACCGCTGTGTCGTGGAAAAGTGGCAAACAAGGTTGTGTGGCACGTAGTTCTAGTGAGGCTAAGCATGTTGCTCTTGGCGTCGGCACATGTGAGAGTGTGTGGTTGTGTCGCTTGTTTCAGCAACTGCGCGTCCCTTTCCGGTGAATCACGTTGCACTGTGACAACCAGAGTACAAAAGCAATTGCAGAACATGATGGCATGCATCACACACGCACGAAGCACATCAATGTTGAGCATCATTCTGTGCGTGAGCGCATTGCTGCAGGGGATGTCCGGATCATTTGGGTCGACACGCGACAGTAGAGAGCGGACTTTTTGACGAAATCACTCAGCAACAATGTCTTCAAGGCAGCCGTGCATGCAGTGGGATTATTGTGTCTTCGTGGCGACCCTAGATGAGTGGTTGTTGTGTGCATGTGTACAGTCGTTAGTCACATCTTGTGACACATGTGGTGCCCGTGACCTTGTGCTTGTGTGCGTCGGCTGTGGGTCATGGGGGAGTGTTGGTTTGTGAATCACAGACGTGTCGCGACCTCTGGCCTCGCTGCACATCCACCTCACTGATGCAGGTGACTGATGCTGGAGTGACACTGGCGCCGGCACCAGAGCATCCCTCGTGGTGACACGTGCACAAGAGACGGAGCCATGACAATTACCATGATAGCTCATGACAGAAATACTTCATAGACACGTGTTTCTCCTTGCATTAACACTAGGTTTCCTAGTGCCACTGTTTTGGTGGTGGGGGAGGTGAGCACCCGGGTTCATGACACGTAGGTTGTCTCGTCGGAATCCTGTCTCTTGCAGGCTCACAGGATAAATCCGCCAGCAGGGTCGAGGTCGCGATCAAGACTCCTCTGTGCCTCATAGTGCGAGCGAGGAGGAGCTCGCTGCCCCCCGCTCGTCACCATCTCTCTCGCCCGCTAGCAGGGCTGCTACTTGTGACTCGTTCTTTGCAACTCTCACACTCGCATGGAACTACACAAATGGTGCTCAACCTATCTTGGTTCCCACCCCATTGCTCCATTCTCTCCTCGTACCATAGCTTACCATCCGCAAGCCGGACGCTACGACTGATCACATGCACGCATCCGGCAAGAAACGGTGGACACAGAATGCAAAGACATGCAAATTGGGCCCATGGCCAGTCCATGGAGAAAATCCTACAAGCTGCAGAAAAACTATAGAAGGTCCGAGAGAGCATCCAGGACTCTGGGACGACCATGCATCAGCTCCGAGCAGGTAGTCCACCACCCGACGATGCCCCGGTGCCACCTGGGTCCGCATTAGGGAACTGCACGAGCATGGACACGGCCGAGTGGTCACAGTAAATTGTACATGTCCACAGGAACGTCACAAATCACAACACTCCCCCATGACCCGATGGTACGCATGTCCATACACGTGCAGTACTTAAACGAGTGCAACAATGAGTGCAAAAGCACTCGTGACACAGACAAAGATACACCCCATAATCAACCACTCTTAGGCAACGGGCGAAGCCCAACGGAAGGAATGGCCACCAGAAACTTCCCGCGCGCCAGTGCCTTTGTCAAGAAGTCAGCACGCTGCATGTCAGTGCCGACCCATATGATGGAGATCAAGTGTCGCTCCAACAGATCACGCACGAAGTGATGCTCAACCGCAATTTGCTTTGTGCGAGCATGAAAGACACCAGAGTTCTTCGCAATGGCAAAAGCACTCTGGTTGTCACAAAGAAGCACAATGGCGGGCACTAACTGACCCAACGTAAGCAAGAGGCGCTGCAGCCAC
Organism: Penium margaritaceum; assembly: GCA_023375785.1. Lineage (NCBI taxonomy): Eukaryota > Viridiplantae > Streptophyta > Zygnematophyceae > Desmidiales > Peniaceae > Penium > Penium margaritaceum. Next base: position 13,038 of record SZWC01020635.1, read on the forward strand.
ACTGCCTCAGCAGCCCTTGCACCTAGAGCCACATACTCTGCCTCCGAGGAGCTACATGCCATGTAGCCCTGCTTCCCACTGCACCAGGACACAGCGGAACCACCGAGCAGGAACACTTAGCCAATGCGACTGCGTCCATCTGGGCTCCAGGCCCAGTTGCTGTCGGTGTAGCCGTCAAGAACCACCGAACATTGCCGGCAAAAGCAGAGTCCGAGGTACGGCATGGAAACCACGTACCACACCACTTGCACAGCCGCTTAGAGTGCTCTAGCACGTGGAGTCTACGAAAACAATGCAAGGAGGCTAACGGCAAAAGCGATGTCGAGGCGTGTGTTAGTGGCCAGGTACATCAGAGATCCAATGAGGCGGATGTACAAGGCCACATCTACTGTCTCCCCCAGCTCTATGGGATCATCCACCTTCAGGGCGTCTTGCCCGTCAAGTGTGAGAGGTGTGGAGGCCATCGGCACTACGCCAAGGAGGTCACTAAAGCGCTCCCCCACAAGCGTGCGTATCTAGCCTGATGCAACAGAAGCGTTCGGCGTCTGAGGTCTCGTACAATCTCCATGCCAAGAAACACCGCTACAGGACCAAGGTCCTTCATCCTATAGGTAGTCTGGAGGACCGCCTTGGCCTCCTTCACGGTCTTCATGGAGGGAGACGCGATCGGGAGGTCGACCACATAGACCAGGATGGCAGTGAACCGCTCAGGCGCCTGTTGGATGAAAAGAGAGGGATCTGCCTCACTCTGTACGTATCCCGCACGAGTCAAAGTGCCTCTGATCTCCCAGTTCTAGTACCTAAGAGACTCTTTGAGTCCGTACAAGGACTTGCGCAAGCGCGCAACCTTGTCACCGTCCTCAAAGCCTGGTGGCTGCGCCATGTAAATCTCCTCATCTAGAGAGCCATGGAGGAATGCATTGTTCACATCCATCTGGTGTAGTTCCCAGTCATGCTAAGCCACCACACCAAACAGAGCGCGAGCTGAGGTCATGCGGCCGACAGGGACAAAGATGTCAGTGTAATCAACGCCCTCGATCTGAGAGTACCCCTTGACGACCAAGCGAGCCTTGTGGCATTCTAGTGAGCCATCCGACCCTATCTTCTTACGAAAGACCCACTTGACCTTGATCGCCTTCCTCCCAGGTGGAAGGTCGACTAGCTCATAATCTCCGTGTTCTCGGATGGCACGAAGCTCATCCTCGCAGGCGGCACGCCAGGCGTCGGCATCCTCTGATGAGAGGGCGTCCCTCAATGTGCTTGGATCAGGCGCTAACGAGGGAGAGCTCTGAGTGGCGAGTGCACACGCCTCAGAATTGGGCCTTTCGACCACAAGGTCAGCTACTACATCACAAGCGGTATGAAACTCGCAAGTGACGATATCGTGCCCCATAGGACACGCTGGATGTACCTCTATGTGATCTGTATGGACACTCAGGCCAAGGGCCTTTGTGCCCGGATCGCCACTCGGAACGCTGCGAGTGGAGCGCCTGGGTGCGAGACCTGACACTCGCTGTGCTCCGGAGCCCAAGGGTTGAAGACGACTACCAGGCTCACACGAGTAGCTTGGGCTGGAAGGGCTGACGGCAATCTCAGAGACAGGCACGACCACATCCGGTGAGGACTCAGGCACAGGGGCAAGTGATGCAGTGGGAGGAGAGGTTGGTGAACGGATGGGAGACGTAGGACTAGGAGTGGCAGCAGGACCGCCCACAGAGACAGGAGTATCAGTGGACACAGGGACAGCATCATGGGTGTCTATGGAGCGCGAGGGTGTAGGAGAGGGGACAGGCTGGACGGGAGAGGTCTTTGGGCCGACAGCGATGATCGCCGGGTCATGAAAAGCCGGAGACCGAGAAGTGGAGGGGGCCTGAACGGACACATCAGCTGGACGAGAGGTGCTCGTAGGCTCAGACTCCCACATCCGTCAAGAAACCTCACACGTAGGAACGTGTGTGACAAACATCAACACAATCGAAGTCAGATTGTGGTAGGTGAGAGACTCAAAGAAGAGCGCGTCGCGGGACTCAACAATGCGACGACGGGCGGGGTCCCAAAAACGCCAGGCCTTTGACCGTGGAGAGGTACCAACGAAGGCACACAAGCGACCCCGCGGAGAGACCTTGGACCCCTGCTCATCCTCCGTGTACCACACAGAAGCCACTGAGCCCCAGACACGAGCAAGACGTAGATCGGCACGGTGGCCAAACCAGAGCTCATACAGTGTAACGTGGTCTGGAAGATGACCGTGCGGGAGTCGGTTCCAGACCCACGTTATGTAGGCGAATCCTTCAAAGGCGAAGGATTCTGGGAGACCGCACTCAGACCGCATAGCACGAACCGCATCCTCCATGGTGCGGTTCCAGCGCTCAGAGACACCGTTCTGCTGAGGAGTGACAAGAGCAAAGACCTGGTGAAAAATCCCGCGCTCGGCAAAGAAACTGTCCATTTTGCCAAGAAACTCATCGTCGTTGCGATCCGAGTGGAAGGTATGCAACGAGTGGCGAGACTGACAGCCAGTCATCTGTAGCAGAGAGAAACCGCGAGAGCGGCATCACTCTTGTGGCGCAGGCTGTAGACCCACCGCATCCGGGTGAAGTCATCGGTCAGGGTCAGGACATTTTGGCCTGATCGGATAAGGACTCGACGGGGATAGGACCGAGAAGGTCCGAATGGACCAGCTCGAGGGGGCGAAGGGCTCGAGAACGGAAGTCAGGGTAGGTGCAGCGTTGCATCTTACCCTGAGCACAGATTAGACAATTGGTCTTGGGCGGCTTCTCCAAAGAGGCCGCGTCAAGACCGAGGGTGGGCTGTGTCCTAATGAGCTTCGACACAGTGGCGGAGCCCACATGACACGGAAGTCAATGCAGTAGGCACTGGTGCTCAGCAGACAGGACACTAGTGACAAACACACGAGCAGGAGGGGAAGGGGAGCAAGGAGAAGAAGAGATCCAAGGAACACAATACAGATCATCCACAACAGAGGCAGGAAGAACAACATTGCGAGTATCAAGAGCAATCACTGTTTCAGAGTCGGCAGTGTGCTCCATGGAGAGTTCCATCAAAGTGCAGGCACACACAGAGAGTAAGCTGAGCTCAATGCTAGGCACAAAAAGCACGTTGGAGAGATACAAGGGGCCAGACGGACCATTGAAGCACACAACCCCAACACCGTGGACTGGCAAGGACTGACCACAGCCTGTACGAACGAAACGAATAGAAGCCACAGAACCGAGGACAACGAAGTCACTACAAGGACATGTCATGTGGTGAGTGGCACCGGAATCGATGATCCAAGTACCACCCGAATCACGACAAGAGGACGTCACAGTGCAATGGGCAATGGAACACTTGGCTGCAGACGGGCGCTCGGCAACAGAGGAGGGAGGACGTCGAAGGGCGCACAGATGAGACTCAGAAATCCAATCTGTACTGTCAGGTCTATCATCATCTCATGCCAGCTGTGCTCCCCCACACGAGTCATCACGAGAGACGAGAACAGACAAA
>SZWC01020636.1:21214-28714 GCA_023375785.1 Penium margaritaceum
GCGTTTGTAACGCTCGCGTGGGGGTTCTTGCAAATGGAACGTCCCTTTTTTTTGGGGGGTGACTTCCTCGTAACCGCGAGAGGAGGTGACAGGAGGGCAAAGGAAAGACCGCGGAAAATCGTTGAAATGTCCGACGCGTTAAGAGCGCAGGCAAAGATCTCGAATGAGAGACGATGGTCTGGTTGCGGTCGATCAAGGCATGCCACGGAAGTTTTGGCTTTTCACGCTTCTCGAATAGGGCTGTGTTACTGGCTCACTTCTCATACATCCGAAAAGAAAACGGCCCCCCGATTCATCAGACGAACATCTCCCTTCACATGAATTTCACTTCACTCTTCGAAGTCGGTCATGTGAATCGCATATCTACCCCTTCATTTGAAGGATGCCGGAAATTTTTCTAGTAACCCCACTTCGGAGTGGAACATCGTAAAAACCCCCATCACGAAAACATCAATGACGTCTTCTATTTTTCTCGTTTCGATACAGAATACCCCGACACCAGGGGCATTCCACGCCGTCACGATGTACCCCATCTGAGCATTGGGCAACCCACATGTTTTGTTTGTTTCATTACGGTTTTTAGCGTTTTCAATGTAATTTAGTCCTAAACTCCATGTGGAAGGGAAGACGACGGTCAGGTGTCGTTTTTGCGATGCTCTGGCACCCCCCCCCACCTTGTCGTTTGTTATGTTGTCGCTCTAGATAGGAAGGCATCGTTCACTTCATCAAGTTTGAACACTATCCCATCTACACAACAAAAGATAAATATATCACAAACATTTGTAAATTGATCTAATACGTGAATTCATGAAATGGACAGACAATAAAAATGACTGCGTACCTAGCGGGGTTCCTTGCGACGGCCAATCTAGCTATGGGGCGTTCTGAGCCTAAACGTTAAAATCTCGGCTTCTTTATGCAAAAATCCAGAGATTGGATTGAACGGATATAGAAATCTTCCGCTCGGACTGGTTAGCTCTTTCGGATTTCCGTAACTGTACCGGACTGTTTCATGGGTTCAGCTCCGGGGAGATTGTGCGAGATTGTGGACAAAGATCGAAATTCCAACGATGGGCATTTGCTAGTTGAATAGTCTACTTGAGTTCCGTTGAACCAATAATAAGGGGGTGTGCAGTTGCATGCTAGAAGCATGCACCGCGCTGCAGGCAAGGGGCAAGCAATTGCCTAGGCCACTACACGACGGCGTTGGCGTCACCAGCCGTCAGCCATCCTAGGTGACCTGTCCAGTCAAGATTCAGTTGGAAGTCCAGAATATTTTCATCCCGGCACTGCTGAAGGACATCATCAAAAGCCAGGGTGATGGACGTGATGTTTGCGCCTTTGATGCGGTTTTCAGGGCCTGATGCAACGCATCACGTGCAGCGCACGGAACCATGTATGTAGCATCACTCGGCGATGCAAAATTCAGCGAAATGTTGCACAAACAGAATTTTGACACTTTCGTTTGTATGCCCGCCATACCCAGCGCTGCACGCCTATCCTGAGTTCCACGTGCGCTATCATCATTGCGCTTTCATCCAAATCTGGCCATAGTCGCGCTATACATAAAAAAGACGGTTCCCCTGCGTGCACTGCCGGTTTGCCTCACCAAAACACAAGAACCTCTGCCCAGTTCGCGAATTTTTTTGCTTGGGTGAAAACGTTCTAGTCGTTAGCGTAGCCTTCAAAGAAAGAGGGCCTTCGCCATGAAGCTCTTGCTGGTCGAAGCTGTCGCCCTAACCTTCACATGCAGAACCGCCGACTTCAACACTTTGCTCGCCATTGGATGCCTTCACGTGCCTGTCTCCCGTCTTCCTCTCACGACGACCTCCTAGTCCTCGTCTGTCATAGCGGCGGAAACAACAAGGACAAGCAATCACCCAAGGACTTCCAGGGGAACTGCGACTGCTCGTCCTATGCCTTAGCACAACAGACCCAAGGCCAGCAGCTCCAAGTGATAAAGGATGGGTCACGACGGATGCTTCTCCATGTTCTTCACACACCAAACCACACTTTCAGATCTACATCGTCGCCATGGCTTCGCGAACGTCTCCAAGTGCTTCTTCGGCCATCACTGCTGGACCTGCGACTTTCATGCCTCCACGTGCATCTTAGTCGGTAGGAGGAATCTCCACTGTCGGGCGCGCATCTCTTGCAGCGCGCCTCGCGGGCCTCACGGCCGTGGTTCAGCGCCCAACACCAACCCGCCTGGCTGCTGCTTTGCCCCAGGCTCCTACAAAGACCCCTTCCCACTCTGCTGCGGAATCTTTGTTCGCTCCATTCCCAAACGGTGCCTTCCGCCCTCTTGGGAACAACGTGGGGAGTGCTGTTGGAGAGTTCATCAACTCGGAACCCCAGCCGCCTTGCACTCGCACTGAGATTATAGAGCAAAGTTCGTCTGGAACACCAACTCGTTCAGCAGCACCAGACAACACCAACGATTCGGAGCCGCATGTTGTCATCGACCTCACCTCGCAGCTGTCGTCGGATAGTGAGGCGTATCCAACCACTCGTACTGGGGCAGCGACCGTCGCCGCTAGAGTGGCTGCATGTAACGCAAACCCAGCAGTGGCCCATGATGGGGCGCGCTTCTGTTGGACCCTTAGTCGCAACATGGTGCTCATGTCTGTTTTACATGAGCATCATGTCACGACTGGAGGTGCCACAAAGAATGGGTTCCGTTGTGACGTGTATGCAACTGTTGCAAGTGAGCTGCAGGAACAGTCAGGTCGTGAGGTCACTCATGCAAGAGTGCGTCAGCAAGCCAACAAGTTGAAGCGATAGTACAAGCTTCTGAGGTTCTTCGTCACTGAGCCCAAGCCGACGCGATGGGGGTGGGACGACATGGAGTAGAAGCCTAACGAGTCTGCCGACCAATGGCGTGCGCTCCTGGAGTGTTCTCCCAAGTATCGGGAGGTGTGTAGTCTCGGACCAAACCCATGGTTCCCGATGGCGCACAACATCTGGGGCACATCTACTGCCACAGGGGGTCCTCAGGTAGTGGGTGTGGGTGTTCCTGACGAAGTCCCCACGGAGGTTGCGTCTGCTGGGAGTGCCTTGGAGGAGGACGAGAGCGTGGACGGGTCTGGCCCGGGAGGAGGTGACGAGGCGTCAACGCCTCCTCCATCATCTTCTGCTCCACCAGCTCTTGGCGTGCGTGGCACTTTGGATGCCCGTGATGGTGGGCACTCCTTTTTCTCTAGTCTTCCGGGGAAGCGTAAACTTCCAAAGCATGAGGTTGCTCAGGCTTGCAAGCCGTGGCTCAAGCCATGGGTACACCAAAGCGGTACCACCACGAGGTGGTGCACGTCGTTCAAGAGCATGACCTGCTCGTTAAGGCCATTACCATTGTCAATGGCAATGCAAGCCTGGACCTCCGCCGTAAGTTTGACATCATCGCTAAGATGAGCACGCGCAAGGACCTCCAAGCAATGGTAGTCTTTACCATGGGTGAGGTTCTCGCTGAGGTGTTCAAACGCCTTCTTCCGTGTGAGGAAAGTGCAGAGACCCTTGCATGATGTCCTTTACTGGCTGATTGAACCCCCTAGTGTTGCTTGACATTTCTGTCAATGATGCCACTTGCTTTTATCACTCCCCCCCCCTCTCTCTCATTCTCTCTCTCTCTCTCTCTCTCGCTCCCTCTCTCTCCCCCTCTCTCTCTCTCTCTCTCTCGCTCCCTCTCTCTCCCCCTCTCTCTCTCTCTCTCTCTCGCTCCCTCTCTCTCCCCCTCTCTCTCTCTCTCTCTCTCGCTCCCTCTCTCTCCCCCTCTCTCTCTCTCTCTCTCTCGCTCCCTCTCTCTCCCCCTCTCTCTCTCTCTCTCTCTCGCTCCCTCTCTCTCCCCCTCTCTCTCTCTCTCTCTCTCGCTCCCTCTCTCTCCCCCTCTCTCTCTCTCTCTCTCTCGCTCCCTCTCTCTCCCCCTCTCTCTCTCTCTCTCTCTCGCTCCCTCTCTCTCCCCCTCTCTCTCTCTCTCTCTCTCGCTCCCTCTCTCTCCCCCTCTCTCTCTCTCTCTCTCTCGCTCCCTCTCTCTCCCCCTCTCTCTCTCTCTCTCTCTCGCTCCCTCTCTCTCCCCCTCTCTCTCTCTCTCTCTCTCGCTCCCTCTCTCTCCCCCTCTCTCTCTCTCTCTCTCTCGCTCCCTCTCTCTCCCCCTCTCTCTCTCTCTCTCTCTCGCTCCCTCTCTCTCCCCCTCTCTCTCTCTCTCTCTCTCGCTCCCTCTCTCTCCCCCTCTCTCTCTCTCTCTCTCTCGCTCCCTCTCTCTCCCCCTCTCTCTCTCTCTCTCTCTCGCTCCCTCTCTCTCCCCCTCTCTCTCTCTCTCTCTCTCGCTCCCTCTCTCTCCCCCTCTCTCTCTCTCTCTCTCTCGCTCCCTCTCTCTCCCCCTCTCTCTCTCTCTCTCTCTCGCTCCCTCTCTCTCCCCCTCTCTCTCTCTCTCTCTCTCGCTCCCTCTCTCTCCCCCTCTCTCTCTCTCTCTCTCTCGCTCCCTCTCTCTCCCCCTCTCTCTCTCTCTCTCTCTCGCTCCCTCTCTCTCCCCCTCTCTCTCTCTCTCTCTCTCGCTCCCTCTCTCTCCCCCTCTCTCTCTCTCTCTCTCTCGCTCCCTCTCTCTCCCCCTCTCTCTCTCTCTCTCTCTCGCTCCCTCTCTCTCCCCCTCTCTCTCTCTCTCTCTCTCGCTCCCTCTCTCTCCCCCTCTCTCTCTCTCTCTCTCTCGCTCCCTCTCTCTCCCCCTCTCTCTCTCTCTCTCTCTCGCTCCCTCTCTCTCCCCCTCTCTCTCTCTCTCTCTCTCGCTCCCTCTCTCTCCCCCTCTCTCTCTCTCTCTCTCTCGCTCCCTCTCTCTCCCCCTCTCTCTCTCTCTCTCTCTCGCTCCCTCTCTCTCCCCCTCTCTCTCTCTCTCTCTCTCGCTCCCTCTCTCTCCCCCTCTCTCTCTCTCTCTCTCTCGCTCCCTCTCTCTCCCCCTCTCTCTCTCTCTCTCTCTCGCTCCCTCTCTCTCCCCCTCTCTCTCTCTCTCTCTCTCGCTCCCTCTCTCTCCCCCTCTCTCTCTCTCTCTCTCTCGCTCCCTCTCTCTCCCCCTCTCTCTCTCTCTCTCTCTCGCTCCCTCTCTCTCCCCCTCTCTCTCTCTCTCTCTCTCGCTCCCTCTCTCTCCCCCTCTCTCTCTCTCTCTCTCTCGCTCCCTCTCTCTCCCCCTCTCTCTCTCTCTCTCTCTCGCTCCCTCTCTCTCCCCCTCTCTCTCTCTCTCTCTCTCGCTCCCTCTCTCTCCCCCTCTCTCTCTCTCTCTCTCTCGCTCCCTCTCTCTCCCCCTCTCTCTCTCTCTCTCTCTCGCTCCCTCTCTCTCCCCCTCTCTCTCTCTCTCTCTCTCGCTCCCTCTCTCTCCCCCTCTCTCTCTCTCTCTCTCTCGCTCCCTCTCTCTCCCCCTCTCTCTCTCTCTCTCTCTCGCTCCCTCTCTCTCCCCCTCTCTCTCTCTCTCTCTCTCGCTCCCTCTCTCTCCCCCTCTCTCTCTCTCTCTCTCTCGCTCCCTCTCTCTCCCCCTCTCTCTCTCTCTCTCTCTCGCTCCCTCTCTCTCCCCCTCTCTCTCTCTCTCTCTCTCGCTCCCTCTCTCTCCCCCTCTCTCTCTCTCTCTCTCTCGCTCCCTCTCTCTCCCCCTCTCTCTCTCTCTCTCTCTCGCTCCCTCTCTCTCCCCCTCTCTCTCTCTCTCTCTCTCGCTCCCTCTCTCTCCCCCTCTCTCTCTCTCTCTCTCTCGCTCCCTCTCTCTCCCCCTCTCTCTCTCTCTCTCTCTCGCTCCCTCTCTCTCCCCCTCTCTCTCTCTCTCTCTCTCGCTCCCTCTCTCTCCCCCTCTCTCTCTCTCTCTCTCTCGCTCCCTCTCTCTCCCCCTCTCTCTCTCTCTCTCTCTCGCTCCCTCTCTCTCCCCCTCTCTCTCTCTCTCTCTCTCGCTCCCTCTCTCTCCCCCTCTCTCTCTCTCTCTCTCTCGCTCCCTCTCTCTCCCCCTCTCTCTCTCTCTCTCTCTCGCTCCCTCTCTCTCCCCCTCTCTCTCTCTCTCTCTCTCGCTCCCTCTCTCTCCCCCTCTCTCTCTCTCTCTCTCTCGCTCCCTCTCTCTCCCCCTCTCTCTCTCTCTCTCTCTCGCTCCCTCTCTCTCCCCCTCTCTCTCTCTCTCTCTCTCGCTCCCTCTCTCTCCCCCTCTCTCTCTCTCTCTCTCTCGCTCCCTCTCTCTCCCCCTCTCTCTCTCTCTCTCTCTCGCTCCCTCTCTCTCCCCCTCTCTCTCTCTCTCTCTCTCTCTCTCTTTCACACACACTCTCTCTCTCTCTCTCTCTCTCTCTCTCTCTCTCTCTCTGTACGAAGGTGGTTCATTGAAATGGAGGTACTTAGAAATAATGGTGTTAACCTAGGTATTGACCCCTCAAGTTCTTGCACAAGGTAATGCACAAGTTTTTGAAGGATGTCTACATATCCACCATGGAACGCACTTCATGGTGTTATTGTAGGTATTCAAGGGTAATGTTCATGATGGGTGATTCATTGCAACCATTGGAATGGGTTAATAGCTTAGACACACTCTACGATGCTCACATGTAGGGAAGTTAGCATAGCATAGAGAACCCACAAACTCTCACATGTCTTCACCACACATAACCATCAAACATGTCATGGTCATCACCGGCTGCCTTGACCATGCACATAGTCACGCCACATAGCATCAGCAATTGTGTCGCGCAAAGCCACCATGGGATCCCTACCACTACCTTGGGTGGTGTAGGCAGCCGGGGGTTGCTCGTCCACTTCTTCTGCACCCAAAAGGGACAAGTGCTCTGGCTTCACACCATCACGTAGTGTGATCAAGTTGTGCATGACCATCGTTGAAATGATGACTTTGGTCTGGAAGCGGGGCTCTGTGAAGAAAGGCACGCCATGTAGGATAGGGAAGCGATTTTTCAGCACTCCGATGGCACGCTCGACTACGGATCGAGCACCGGCGTGACGCTTATTGAACAGTTCCTTTGCGTTTTGTGGGCGATGACTTGCTGAACCCCACTCTACGAGGTGGTACATCGTTCCTCTAAAAGGAGTAAGGCACCCGTGCTTGGCTGGGTATCCAGCATCTGCAAGCCAAAACATGCCATCTCGAGCCTTCAATCCATGGCGAACGGCATCTTCAAAAATAGCAGCATCGTGAGCCGACCCTTGTTAGCCTGCCCACACAAACCGAACAAGGAGGTCAAATCCGACTAAGATGAGGACATTCTACGTTGTCCTTCCATTGCGGTTGCGATGGGCGTCACGCACTTCCTTCGAGACAATCACGGGGATGTGGGTGCCATCAATGGCACCTACACAGTTGGCAAGGTATGGTAGGTAGTCTGTCCTTCCCCTCCACTTCGGCGGTGGGCCATGGTTGTCGCTCGGTAATGTGATGGCCAACTGCCGCATGCCGAAAAGCGTCGCCACTACACAACGGACGTACTTGGTAACAGTGCTCCCGGATCGCTGAAATCGCTCCTGATTTGCGCGGTTAGAGTGGTT
>SZWC01020636.1:33714-35645 GCA_023375785.1 Penium margaritaceum
GACTCGACGACTCCGGAAAAACGGATAATTTGTATCAAGCAGTAACTATACTTTGATGACAAGTCTCGAGTGAGTCCAGCACATACGTGTAATGTCGAAAACGAGACATGTGTCCGATCCTCAGGGCTCGATCCGAGCAACACCTGCGGGGTCCCGCTGTGAGTGATTAATTCGAGAAGTGCGGCCAAGAAGCCATGGGGCTTCGAGAATATCGAGGCGCGTCCTCAAGAAGTCAGCCAAACAATATGGAAGTGTCCCGAGCTATCAATGAATTTCGTGACACTTACGTCGACATAACTGAGATGTGTCATGTGTGGTCAAATTTCTCCTGAACTCCTAGAACGGAGCATCAGAAGTCCACGCACGTAACCAAAATGCCCTCGACCGAACGGTGTAAAACATGTGAGGTTGACGCGCAGTTGGCCATGAATGTGTTGGTTTTTGCGCATCCCTCATTGTGCTCTGTTGTGTCCTCCCGGCTTGTGTACATCGACGTGCAGATGACTGACGACGAGACTCGACGCTGATGGAGCGTCATCCGGTGGAGCCGACGCACGGAGAGGTGTACTCGCAGTTCGCTGCAACCTCCTCTCTTCGGCGACGTTCTAAACTCCATTGGCACGCCTCCTCGGCAGTCGTGCCGCCGGCGGTCACCGCCACCGCAAATTGCTGTCTGCATGCGTCCAGCGCGTCACGTCGCGTCTGCCTCGTCATGCTCTGCCTAGGGTCCGTGTGTTGTTGTGTGTGTCGTACACAGCTTACGGTGACCCCTCGGCTCATGTCCATTCACGTGCAGATCCCTGAGACTGGCGACGGCGGCAGCAGACTGGCAGCCGGTGGCGACGGGCGCCCAGAAGACTTCCGTATTTTGTAGACTCGTGCTGTGTCAGAGCACGTAGGCGTGCAGCATATCAGGATGTAGATCTCGTCGACGTGGCCGTTCTGGTTCAAACGGCTCGTCGTTCTGACGTGTCTGCAGGGAATTGTGACCAAAACTGTGTTTTTGCCACTGTTTTGTCCTGCTAGAAAAATAGCGCCGATTGTGCGCCGTGTGTGTGTGCATCCACTAGGTCCGTGGCACTATTTAGGTTGGCCAGACCTCAGTTGTCATTTCTCTCTGCACATTTCAAACATTCGCAGCTTGTGACACTTGTGTTTGTGTCCCTAGCCAACCCCTTGCTGTTCTCACCTCCACCTGTGTGTGCTAGTGAGTTAGCTAGCTGGCTTGAGTTGCCACGCTAGCAGCAGCAGTGCTAGGAGCTGTCTCTCATGGTATCAGAGCGGCGAGCCAGTGCTCGCATATCTGCGCAGCAGAGACGCAGCAGCCGAAGAAGTCGTGTGCAACCGCAGCTGTTGCCTTGAGGAGCAGCAACAGCAGTGCCCACGGTCTCGGCGGGAGGTCCTGGGAGGGCCCACCACCACTTCGACCGCTCTTTCTAAAAGTCCGCGGTCAATCCGCGGTCGATCCGCGGTCGATTCGACGTCGTTCCGCGGTCGTTCCGCGGAGCTCCGCGTTGACAAAACCTCCGCGGCAGGCGCGACAACCGCGTGACCGCGTCGAAACACGCGCAGAGTGCCGCGGAGCTACCCGACGTTCCGCATTCGTCACCTCGCGGTGACGTTGCCAGTCCGGATCCGCAGTGCTCCGCGGATCCGCGCATCTCCGCCGCAGCATTTCCGCGGCCGTTCCGGAACACGTCGGCTCTACTCGTCGCAGCACCTCGATCGCAGGTCCGCGGCACACCCGACGTGTTCAGGACACGAACGCTCCGCGGCGGGAGCGGAACGTGTCGACCGCGGAACCCCAGCATCCCGGCGTATTCCGCACCGACGTAACCGCGGTGACCGCGGTCATCGACGGTGAACCGCGGTAAAACCGCGGTACTTCACGGACATCCGCGGTAATCCGCGGTAATCCGCGGTAATCCGCG
>SZWC01020636.1:37617-48124 GCA_023375785.1 Penium margaritaceum
GTCGCTCGTCTTGCCGCGTCGCCTGCCGAGCGACCTGCTGCCGCGCCTTGTTCCGTCGCTGAGTGCCACGTTGCCCCTTGTACACGGGTCACAGATGCCACATGGGTCGTGGACTCTGGTGCCACCCATCACATGACGTGTCGTCGTGACGCCTTTGTCGTCTTGCATCCCGTTGGCGCTGTTCGCTCTGTCCGCACTGCAGCTGGCCATGAGGTCCCTGTCCAGGGTGTTGGGGTTGTGTAGTTCACCGGGCCAGCTGGTCCTGTATACATCTCCGACGTCCTCTTTGTCCCTGATCTGGAACTCAGCTTGCTGTCTGTCCGTGCTTGCACCAAGATGGGCCTCGGTGTCACGCATACGGCTGCCGATGCTCGCATCTTTGTGCGCGACACTGAGGAGACCGTCCTCAGTGGGACGGTCGTCGAGGATCTGTATCACATTGATGGGTCTTCTGCAAGTGCACCCCTTATGCCTCCTTCTTCCGCTGCCCGTGTTTTTGTCGCTGGTGCCCTGTCCCCCGAGCACCACCGCCTCCTGCATCGACGTCTTTGTCATGTGCACCTGGGGGCTGTCGATAGGCTGATCCGCACTCGGTCTTGATGCAGCGTCCTTTGAGGCGCCGCCCACGACCGACTGTCTGGCCTGTGCTGAAGGAAAAATGCACCGGTCCACTTATCCTGCGTCTGTCTCCAGGGCTCGTCGTCCCCTGGAGCTTGTCCACTCCGACCTCATGGGTCCGCTCCCTGTCGAGTTTCAGGAGGACCGCGGTCGCTACGTCCTGACGTTGTCTGATGACTTCACGCGCATGCGCTGGGTCTACAGCCTGCGTCAGAAGAGCGATGCAGCCATTGCGGTCCGCATTTGGCTGGTCATGGCCGAACGCCAGTCTCCCCACCGCCTTCAGACTTTTCGCTCGGACCGTGGCGGCGAGTACCTCGGTGACATGGCCCGCTCCTTCACCGAGCTCGGTGTCTTTCACAACCTCTCTGCTCCCGCCACCCCCCAGCAGAACGGTGTGTCCGAGCGCTGGAACCGCACCATGGAGGATGCGGTCCGCGCCATGCGCGCCGACAGTGCCATGCCTGAGGCCTTTGCCTTTGAGGGCATGGCATACATGACCTGGGTGTGGAACCGCATTCCCGACGGTCCTCTCCCGGGTCACCGCACGCCCTACGAGTTGTGGTATGGGCGTCGCGCGGACCTGCGCCTTGCCCGTGTCTGGGGCTCCCTTGCTTGCGTCTGGTTCACACCGGAGCAGCAGGGGAGCAAGCTCTCTCCGCGGGGCCGCCTCTGCGCCTTCGTTGGCGTCGCCCCGCGGTCAAAGGCCTGGCGATTCTGGGACCCCGAGCGCCGCCGCATCGTGGAGTCCCGTGACGCTCTCTTCTTCGAGCATCTCGCCTTCCGCGACCTTGCTCGCATCCACACTCTGCGTGCTGCTCATGCTCCTGGGTGTTCCGGTCCCCGTCGTGAGGAGGAGGCTCTTGGTCCGGAGGGCACAGTGCCCCCGTCCAGTGTGGTCACTCCGTCGCCGGCACCCCCGGGACTGTCCCCAGCGGTTGTGCCCACCGGCACCCCCAGCCCCGCCCCGTCTGTGGCTCGCTCCTCTGCCCCTGACTCTCCACGCTCGCCCGTGTCCACGTCTGCGTCCGAGTCTGCCTCCGCGTCTGATCCTGCGTCTGCTTCCGCGTCTGAGTCTGAGTCTGACCCTGAAGCTCAGTCTGATCCTACGTCCACATCCGTGTCTGGCGCTGAGCAGTCCCTGTTTCCGGTCACAGATGCGCCTGCGTCTGCCGTGGGTCTGACCCCAGCTGGCGATGCCACGCCAGCCTCGAGTGGCACGCCTCCCGTGCGGTCCACACCGGCATGTGAGTCCGTAGCGCCCACTGCCCCTGCCCCGTCGGACCCCTACACACGGGCACCCGGCGGACGTCTCCGCCCGCGCCCCACGCGCAGCGTCGCCAGCTGTGATCCGGGCACAAAGGTCCTCGGCCTGAGTGCTCGTGGTCTTACTGAGGTTCACCCTGGCTGTGCCACTGGTGCGGCACTACTTGCTCATGAGCGCGGTCTTGCTCGTGACGCCGCTGAGTCCATGGTGACGATCGACCCTCCCTCTGCAGCATATGCCCTAGCTACACGAAGTGCACCAGTGTTGGCTCCCGATCCCACCAGTCTGCCTGAGGCCTTGTCGGCCCCTGATGGTGAGCAGTGGCGCGCTGCCTGCCAGGCTGAGCTTGATGCCATCCGCGAGCACGGCATCTTTGAGCTGGTGGACTTGCCAAAGAACCGCAAGGCCATCAAGGCCAAGTGGGTCCTACGCAAGAAGCTTAAGCCCGACGGCACTGTGGAGCGCTATAAGGCGCGCCTGACAGCAAAGGGCTTCTCTCAGGTCCCTGGTGTGGACTACACCGAGACCTTTGCCCCAGTTGGGCGGATGACGACCACACTCACGTTGCTGAGCCAGGTGGCACAGCACGACTGGGAACTCCATCAGATGGATGTCAACAACGCCTTCCTAAATGGGGATCTTGAGGAGGAAATTTACATGGTCCAGCCACCTGGTTTTGAGGATGGTACCGGTCGCGTTTATCGGCTGCGGAAGGCCTTGTACGGCCTGAAGCAGTCACCGCGCTGTTGGAACCAGGAGATCACCAGCACGCTGCGATGCGCTGGATACGTTCAGAGTGACGCTGACCCGTCCCTGTTCATCTCACAGTCCCCAGCACCGCTCGCTGCCATTCTCGTCTACGTGGACGATCTTCTGATCGCCTCGCCCGACCTGGGAGCAGTGAATGCTGCCAAGGCCGTTCTCTCCTCGGCCTACAAGATGAAGGATCTTGGTGAGGCCTCTGTCTTTTTGGGGATGGAGATCGTGCGCGACCGTGTTCGTCGCACACTCCGTGTCCATCAGGGACGCTACGNCAGGTGTCCGTTGTGCTCGATGGGTACACAGACAGCGACTGGGCGTGGAGTCCAGATGGCAAAAGCCGCACCGGCTACATCTTCCTCATTGGAGGTACTGCAGTGTCCTGGCGAAGTGGGAAGCAGGGCTGCATCGCACGCAGTACTGCTGAGGCAGAGTATGTTGCCCTAGGCGCCGGTGCAGCGGAATGTGTCTGGCTCGTCCGTCTGTTGCGTGAACTGCGTCAGTCCATTCCCCCCGTGGTTCTCCAGTGTGACAACATGAGCGCGGAGGCCATCGCCAAGAACTCAGGTGTGTTCCATGCACGCACGAAGCACATCAATGTCGAGCATCACTTTGTGCGTGACCTGGTTGATCGTGGTGAGATCCGAGTCATCCACGTGAGCACTGACAGGCAGTGCGCGGATTTTCTAACCAAGGCTCTGGGTCGTTCGAAGTTTCATGCGGCCACTCGTTCCGTTGGACTCTGCCCCACCCCTGTTGCAGGTTGATTCCTCATGTGCCGCCCTGTATGTGCTGTGTCTACTGCTTGTAGTGGCCGTGCGTTTCCTGCTCTGTACAGCGTCAGTGTCTGCATGTGCATGGACGTGTTTCGCCCTCCGGTCATGGGGGAGTGTTGTTGTATGTGTCGTACACAGCTTACGGTGACCCCTCGGCTCATGTCCATTCACGTGCAGATCCCTGAGACTGGCGACGGCGGCAGCAAATTGGCAGCCGGTGGCGACGGGCGCCCAGAAGACTTCCGTATTTTGTAGACTCGTGCTGTGTCAGAGCACGTAGGCGTGCAGCATATCAGGATGTAGATCTCGTCGACGTGGCCGTTCTGGTTCAAACGGCTCGTCGTTCTGACGTGTCTGCAGGGAATTGTGACCAAAACTGTGTTTTTGCCACTGTTTTGTCCTGCTAGAAAAATAGCGCCGATTGTGCGCCGTGTGTGTGTGCATCCACTAGGTCCGTGGCACNGCACTATTTAGGTTGGCCAGACCTCAGTTGTCATTTCTCTCTGCACATTTCAAACATTCGCAGCTTGTGACACTTGTGTTTGTGTCCCTAGCCAACCCCTTGCTGTTCTCACCTCCACCTGTGTGTGCTAGTGAGTTAGCTAGCTGGCTTGAGTTGCCACGCTAGCAGCAGCAGTGCTAGGAGCTGTCTCTTACCGTGTCGCGTGTTTCATGGTCCTGTTCGGCGTCATTGACCACCGTAGGCCCAGCCTGGGTTCGGGCAGCCATAACTCTTTGCTACTATTTTTCTAGATGATTCTGACTGCACGACTGCGTTCGCAGCGTCGGTATTATGGTATGGTCCAGTTTTCAGGCAAAACGGACGACGCCCGGGTTTTGGGCTGTCAGGCGTCTAGCAGGGCTCACCGAGGAAACCCTGCCTGCCAGAAAATAGGTACACAGCTATTTTCTGATTGGTTGGTTAGTTGAGTAACAACTTCTACACTAGTGGGGGGGAGCTAGAACTTTGAGGGGTCTCCCATTGTTGTTCATTCTTCATTCCTAATCAGTTACTATCAGTTTTCAGCTGCTTTCTGGCGCAAACTCTGGCGCGCGCGTTTATGAGTAACAAACCCAGAGCTTCCAGACTTAGACTCTAGAGCAGGAGACTGAGGGGGCAGCTGACTTAAGCAACGAGCGTGGAAGCCCGCACGCTGCATCAACAACGCTGCTGCCCCAACCTGCTGCATGGACTTTCCTTCTTGGTATCAGAGCCAGAGCGTAATAGCAGCAACAGAAGACTGGCGAACAGGTGCCAGACAACGCCGACGGACCCCCATACGCGCCAGTGCAGGGGAAATGCTGCCGGATTTTTTCTGACAGCATTGATCCTCTTGTTGGCGACGTCAGATTTTTTCCACGGCCACTGGGCCAAGGGAAATGCTGACAATTTTTTTTCGGCAGCACTGACCCCCACGGGTGACGCGAGGAGGTGAGCGGCAGGCGGCGTATGACGTCTGTGGGTGACGACGCAAGCGGCAACATCACCCAAGTGTAATGACTGGCACCACCAGCAGTAGCAGGCAGAAGCAGCAGCTCGCAGCAGCCCGCAGCAGCAGCAGCTCCCAACATCAACAACAGCAGCGCGCAGCAACAGCAGCAGCGCGCAACAACAGCCAGCTGCAGCAGCAACCCGCTGTAGCAGCAGCCCGCTATAGTAGCCCGCAGCGGCAGCAGGCAGCAGCCGCAGCACGCAGCAGCTGCAACAGCGTGCAGCAATAGCAGCGGGCTGCAGCAGCAGCTGCAGCGAGCTATAGCAGCGACCAGCTGCAGCAGCAGCAGCAGCGAGTAGCAGCTGGCAGCTGCCAGCCGCGGCTGCTGGTGCTCGCTGCTCGCAGCGAGTAAGCAGCGAGCAACAGCCCGCTGCTGCGAACGAGTAGCAGCTCGCTCCTACCAGGCGAGCAGCAGTCCGCTGCTCGCAGCAGACAGCGGGCTGCTTCGCGTTGTGACAAGGGAAATAAAACCAAAAAAAGGCAACAAAAGAAATCCCCCACGGGCGACATTGCTCTTCTGCCTGAGGAAGAAGACTCAACGGTAGCGAGAGTAGTCGTTCGTAAGAGTGAGGACTGGCTTGTCCTTGCGGAGCATGAGTGTGACCGCCCCCTTCACCGCTTTCGCTCTGATCGCATTGGCGAGAACCTGAGTGAGGCCACGACGTTTCTCGTCTCCCGCGGTATCCACCATGAGACGTCTGCGCCCTACACACCCGCCCAGAACGACATCTCCGAGCGGTGGAACCGTACCATGGCCGACGCCGTCCGCACCATGCAGGTCGAGTCCGGTCTCTCCGATGGCTTCTATTTTGAAGCCATGGCCTACATGACCTGGGTCTGGAACCGGGTTCCCCACGGTCCCCTTCTCTGCCAGTCCACGCCCTATCAGTACTGGTGCGGTCGGCGTGCTGACCTCCGCCCGGCTCGCATCTACGGCTGCGTTGCCGTTGTGTGGCTGCCCACCCCACAGCAGGGTGGCAAGCTCGCTCCCCGCGGACGCCCCTGCACCTTTCTCGGCGTGTCTCGTCACTCCAAATCCTGGCGCTTCTGGGACACATCCCGACACTGCATCGTCAAGTCCCGCGATGCCCTCTTCTTTGAGGACCTGTTTCCCCGCGACCTCATCCGCTCCAGCTCATCCGTGTCACTCCCGTTGCGTGGGAGAGTGGTGAGTCCGTCCTCCGTCCTGTCGCTTCCGGGTGACACATCACTCCATCCCTCCGAGCCGGCAGTCCCAGCCGTGTCCGCTGGCCCCTCCGGGCCGGCAGCCCTAGCCGCGTCCGCTGGCCCCTCCGTGCCGGTAGCCCCTGTCGCGTCCGCTGGCCCCTCCGGGCCGGCAGCCTCAGTCGCGTCCGCTGACCCCTCCGGGCCGGTAGCCCTAGTCGCGTCCGCCGGCCCCTCGGAGCTAGCTGCCCCTGTCACGTCTACTGGCCCCTCCGGGCCGGCAGTCCCAGTTGCGTCCGCTGGCCCCTCCGAGCCGATAGCCCCAGTCGCGTCCGCTGGCCCCTCTGGGCCGGCAGTCCCAGTCGCGTCCGCTGGCCCCTCCGGGCCGACAGCCCCAGTCGCGTTCGCTGGCCCCTCTGGGCCGGCAGCCCCAGTCCCTTCCGATGGCCCCTCCGGGTGAGCAGCCCCAGTCGCATCCGCTCGCCCCTTCGAGCCAGCAACCCAAGTCGC
Organism: Penium margaritaceum; assembly: GCA_023375785.1. Lineage (NCBI taxonomy): Eukaryota > Viridiplantae > Streptophyta > Zygnematophyceae > Desmidiales > Peniaceae > Penium > Penium margaritaceum. The sequence continues at coordinate 44,205 of SZWC01020636.1, forward strand.
GTCCGCTCGCCCCTCCGGATCGGCAGCCCCAGTTGTGTCCGCTGGCCCCTCTGGCCCAGCAGCGCCTGTTGTGTCTGCTGGCTCCTCCGGACCAGTAGCCTCGTCCGCCTCCGTCGACCCGTCGGACTCAGCACCATCTTCTGCCTGACCGCGCTACACACGTGGCCTAGGCTGTAGCCTCCGACCTCGGCCGACAGTGAGCGCGTAGACCGTCGCTCCTCGTCCCGTGGCACCTCGGCCCCTTGTGGCTCCACGTGTCTCCTCCACTCCCACGGTCGTGAGTGGGGACCCTGGCACAAAGGCTCTCGCCCTGACCACCTCTGCCATCATTGCAGACCTTCACCCGGTCTCTGCATTGGTGTACGCCATGCTTCATCACGAGCATCGGCATGTTGTTGTGGCTGCACTTGCACGCATCCCACCTGGGACTCGTGATGCATACGCCCTCTCAGTCCGGTCCACAACGCGCCCAGAGGACCCTTCCACCCTACGCGAGGCTCGAGCCTCCCCTGAGGCCGCACACTGGGATGCTGCCTGTGTCGAGGAGCTCGCTGCTATCCGACAACACCACGTGTATGACCTCGTCGACCTCCCTCCAAGTCGGAAGGCCATTGGTGCCAAGTGGGTCTTACGGCGTAAGTGGAAGCCTGACGGATCCTTGGACAAGTACAAGGCCCGTCTCACAGCAAAGGGATTCGCTCAGGTCCCTAGGGTTGGTTACGACCAGATCTTTGCACCAGTTGGCCGGTTCTCCACTAGCCGGGCGCTCTTCAGCCTGGTTGCCCAGCACGGGTGGGAGCTACATCAGATGGATGTGAGCAACGCATTCCTCCATGGCTCACTGGAGGGTGAGGAGCTCTACATGACGCAGCCCCCGGGCTTCGACGACGGCACTGGGAGAGTTTGGCGGCTGCGGAAGGCCCTCTATGGCCTGAAGCAGTCGCCTCGGTGCTGGAACCAGGAGATCAGCAGTACGCTTCTCCGTGGTGGCCTCCAGCGCAGCACTGCTGACCCCGCACTGTTCATCAGCCCGCGAGGCCAGACCTTCGCCGCGGTTCTGGTCTACGTCGACGACCTCCTCATTGCGTCGCCAGACGCGGCAGCCATCCAGCGCGTCAAGGACCTGCTGCATGCCGCCTACCAGATGAAGGATCTCGGGTCTGCCCGAGTCTTCCTGGGCATGGAGCTCGAGCATGATCGCTCCCAGGGCATCCTGCACGTCCACCAGGCTGCCTATGTGTAGACCCTGTCCACTCGCTTCGCCGAGGACTTGCCCCTCGTGCCTAGCGCATCCTCACCCATGTAACCCGATGGCTAGGTGAAGCTAAAAAGTCACAACCCAGCTGTTGTGGGGGAGCCAGTTGATGTGACCACGTATCTACGGGTCTTCGGGTCACTGATGTTCCTGGCGATGACCACGCGTCCAGACATCGCATTCGCCGTCAACCTCCTGGCCCATTTCTCTCAGGAGCCGCATTACCTCCACTTTGGGGCCGCGATCCGAGTACTGCGCTATGTCGTCTCGACCCCTCGGCGAGGTCTCATGTCCCGCCGTCAGCCGTCCGTCGTCGCAGTGGGCTACATCGACAGTGACTGGGCCGACAGTCGAGATGGTAAGAGTCGCACTTGCTGGATTGGTTGGGGCACAGTTGTGTCTTGGCAAAGTGGCAAGCAGGGGTGCATTGCACACAGCACTGCTGAGGCTGAGTACGTGGCCCTTGGCTCAGGCGCGTGTGAGAGTGTGTGGCTGCGTCGTCTGCTGTCCGAGTTGCGTCAGTCTGTCGATCCATCACCTTGCATTGTGACAATGAGAGTGCCATGGCCATCGCCGACAATGACGGTGTGCATCACACACGCACAAAGCACATCAATGTTGAGTATTACTATGTACGTTCGTTGTTACATGACGGTAGCATCAGCATCGTATGGGTTGAGATAGCACGACAGCTGGCTGACTTCCTGACCAAGGCGCTGAAGAGGGACTCGTTCAAGAAGGCTTTGAGTTCAATCGGCGTGCGTCCGTGAGTCGTCCTCTTTGTCTCTGCTTGCGTCCCTGCGTACCTTGGGGGAGTCTGGATGTTGATCATTTCTCTGCCCGCTCATGTACACTACGCCTGTGCGTCATGGGGGAGTGTTGGTTTTTGCGCATCCCTCGTTGTGCTCTGTTGTGTCCTCCCGGCTTGTGTACATCGGCGTGCAGATGACTGACAGCGAGACTCGACGCTGATGGAGCGTCATCCGGTGGAGTCGACGCATGCGGAGGTCTACTCGCAGTTCGCTGGAGCCTCCTCTCTCCGGCGACGTGCTCAGCTCCATCAGCAGGCCTCCACGGCAGTCGTGCTGCCAGTGGTCACCGCCACCGCAAATTGCTGTCTGCATGCGTCCAGCGTGTCACGTCGTGTCTGCGTCGTCATGCTCTTCCTTGGGTCCGTGTTGCGTGTTGCATGGTCTTGTTTGGTGTCACACACCACCGTAGGCACTGCCTGGCTTCGGGCAGCCATAACTCTTTGCTACTATTTTTCTAGATGATTCTGACCGCACGAATGCGTTTGTAGCGTCGGTATCATGATATGGTCCCGTTTTCAGGCAAAACGGACGACGCCCGGGTTTTGGGCTATGGGGTGTCTGGCAGGGCTCACTGAGAAAACCCTGCCTGCTAGAGAATAGGTCCACAGCTATTTTCTGATTGGCTGGTTAGTTGAGTAACAACTTCTACACTAGTGGGGGGGGCCTAGAACTTGGAGGGGTCTCCCATTGTTGTTCATTCTTCATTCCTAATCAGTTACTACCAGTTTTCAGCTGCTTTTTGGCGCTTACTCTGGCGCGCGCATTTCTGAGTAACAAACCCAGAGCTTCCAGACTTAGACTCTAGAGCAGCAGACTGAGGGGGCAGCTGACTTAAGCAATGAGCGTGGAAGTCAGCATGCTGCATCAACAACGCTACTGCCCCAACCTGCTGCGTAGACTTTCCATTTGAATGTTATGAAAAAAATGCCCACTTGCACAGTTCATGGACTCATGTACGTAAAAAACATGACACTTCCTTCTCCTTTAGTTGCGACATCATGGCGCACTAGCAGACGTAGGTCGATGACAGCAGGTAACCGTCCATAAGATGATTGATGTCTCGGAGGTTACAATAAGGCTCCCGACGATTGGGCGCGACATTAGTCGTACCACTTGACCAGATACTGAATCACTTTTGTAGCGGCAATGTCTGATGATATCTTCAATCACGTACTCCGTATACCCCTCAACTTGTACAAGAGGTGGGGGTGCAACAATTGTGTGTCAGAAGTTTGTTCCGGGGTCGCGGTAGTGCTCGAGTTTGCCGATATGGAAGACAGCATGAATTGCCATGATGTCATGCATGCAAAGTCGAGCAACAACAGGGGATTGCATTTGCTTGTTCTCAAACAATCCCGACCAATGGACGAGGAAGGGGTCGACCACCATGATGCCAATGATCGTGAGGAGGCATGGATGGCCTTCCATGCCAAGGTGGACAGCATCAACCGCTCCTTTGGCCTTTGGTGAGTCTGGGTCAACTAGTTTTCATTCCTATTAATTTATCGCAACTCTGCTTTGAAGTTCATTCATGTCTTCTAACATGGTTTTCTTTCCATGTGAGTGCTTTGCAGAGATCACCAAAGTGAAGTTCGTCAACGGGACGTGCATTCCAGATCAAGTGGCCCTGGATTGCACTCTTGCAGTTGATTAGCTTCAGTTGTGGTGTACTTGGGTTAGTAGTTTTGTTCAACTCTTAGTGACATACAGTTCTAATGCCCAATGGCTGAGCTTGTGGACTCCTCCCTCCCCATGTTGAATGAATTCCACATTCCTTTTTTGTGAAAATGATTCACTAGCAGAAACCACAAATGGGATGGTAGCTTTGTTGAACTTTGGATGTGTTGTAGTGC
>SZWC01020637.1:0-45976 GCA_023375785.1 Penium margaritaceum
GGGGGGGGGGGGGGTCCTGTCCGCCCCTCTGACCCGGCCCCTCCGTCGGTCGGCCGACGGGGCCGACGGGGCCGACGGGGCCGACGGGGCCGACGGGGCTGATGGGGCCCACGAGGCCGACGGGCCCCCTCCAAAGGGCCCCTCGGAGGGGCTCGGCAAAGCCCTCCGAGGGCCCCCCTAAGAAGAGGAGGAAGGGAGGGGGGGGTGCGAGCGGGGCCCCCTCAGAGGCCCCCCCCGATCAGAGGAGGGCTGCGAGGCCCTCCTCGCAGCGGCAGCAGTAGCTGCAGCGGCAAGTGCAGCTGCTGCGGTTGCTGCTGCTGCTGCTGCTTCTGCTGCTGCTGCTGCTTCTGCTGTTGCTGCTGCTTTGCGCAGCAGCTGCTGCTGCTGCTTGCTGCTGCCGCCGCGGCTGCTGCTGCTGCACGCTGCTTCTGCTGCCGCCGCTGCTGCAGTAGCTGCTGCTGCTGCTGCTCTTCGCAGCAGCTGCTGCTGCTGCTTGCTGCTGCCGCCGCGGCTGCTGCTGCTGCACGCTGCTGCTGTTGCTTGATGCTGCCGCCGCTGCTTCTTCTGTTCATTTTTTTTTCCTTTCGCTCTGCACGCTGCTGCTGCTACTACTGCTGCTGCTGCGGCTGCTGCTGCTGCTGCTACTGCTGCTGCTGCTGCTGCTGGTGCTGCTGCTAAAGCTGCTGCTGCCGCTGCTGCTGCTTTTGCTTCTGCTGCGTCGCTGCTTGCTGCTGCACGCTGCTGCTTCTGCTCGCTGCTGCTGCTGCTTCTCACCGCCCCTGTGAGCGTTCACGTGCAGTCGCTTTGTGCTCCCTCACGCTGCTGCCGGCGTGGCGCCACGTGGCGCGTTCTCTTAGCGTTCCACCCACTGCTGCTGCTTCTGCTGCTCACACGCCCCCCTATGCTCTGATACCAAATTGGAAATAATTTTAGGGCATGCAGGCCCATGCAATAACGAACATGAGCTCTGTGTGTGAGTGCGATGCAAGACGGCAAGAATTTGGCTAAGTCTGGAACGCTGGATATAAAGAACAAGGAGAGTTTACAAATGAGCCCCTAGCGGGCTTATATAGGGGCGCCGACAGCTAACCGCACCGGGCCCCGTCACCCCTTCTGAACCCAAATGAGTCAACAGGGAGAACACACTGCATACACCACGAGAGTAACAAAGGTGGTCTCCTCGAGGCACCGGAACAACTCTCCGAGTGCCCGGGTCTCGACCACCGAGAAAATATGAGCAGTGCCAAAACATCTCGGAATCAACGTCCAGACATCACAGACGGCTTTCCGAACATCGGAAGCCCCACAATAGCCATCGGGTCTCCTCGTCGCACCGGTACAGTCAACCGGGTGCGCGGGTCTGAACCCACCGAGAAAACTCTCCTACCTCCTGACAAGCCCACATGGCTGCCGGAACGCATCGACCGCGTCTCGCCGGCGCTGNACGAACATGAGCTCTGTGTGTGAGTGCGATGCAAGACGGCAAGAATTTGGCTAAGTCTGGAACGCTGAATATAAAGAACAAGGAGAGTTTACAAATGAGCCCCTAGCGGGCTTATATAGGGGCGCCGGCAGCTAACCGCACCGGGCCCCGTCACCCCTGCTGAACCCAAATGAGTCAACAGGGAGAACACACTGCATACACCACGAGAGTAACAAAGGTGGTCTCCTCGAGGCACCGGAACAACTCTCCGAGTGCCCGGGTCTCGACCACCGAGAAAATATGAGCAGTGCCAAAACATCTCGGAATCAACGTCCAGACATCACAGACGGCTTTCCGAACATCGGAAGCCCCACAATAGCCATCGGGTCTCCTCGTCGCACCGGTACAGTCAACCGGGTGCGCGGGTTTGAACCCACCGAGAAAACTCTCCTACCTCCTCACAAGCCAACATAGCTGCCGGAACGCATCGATCGCGTCTCGCCGGCGCTGTCGTAGGTGCTGGAGAAGTCTCGGTGCAATCCGGAGGCCCGTCGTGTCGTCACGCCCTCCTCTGCCATATACCCCGAATATGGATATATCGGTAAACTAGCAGTGTCGGTCGTGACGGGTGGAAGCCACACAAACCAACACACACAACGGCAAGGGTCTAGCTAGGAGAGACAAGGCAAAGTGTCAGAATACTTCAATAGCATTTGCAGAGAGAGATGACAAACGAGAGGTCCATGGCATAAGTACCTGCTGCGGCGCACGGCAGGTGTCGCCCGCAGCAATGCAAGATCTGTCCTAAAACTGGCCCAAAACCATTGTTTTGGCCGTAACTATGCGCAGACATGTCGGAACGCTACGCGGTCTGAACCTAGACGTGCAGAATCACAAGCCGGATCCTACGACTGGTCATATGCATACATCCAGCATCAAACGGTGGACACACAATGCAAAAAATGCAAATCAGGCCCTTGGCCAGTCCACCGAAAACTCCTGCATGTTGCAGAAAAACCTGTAGGAGGTCCCGGGCAATGTCCGGAGCTCTGGAACGGTCGTCGGTCAGCTCCAAGCTGGTAGTCCACCACCAGATGCCGCATTGGTACCACCAGGGTCCGCATCAGGGATTTGCACGAGTATGGACACGGCCGATTGGTCACAGTAAACTGTACAGGTCGACAGGAACGTCACAAATCACAACAGTCCCCTATGACCCGATGGTACGCATTTCCATACACGTGCAGCACTGAGACGAGTACAACGAGTGCAAAATAGATGTGACAAGGACACACCCCACACTCAACCACTCTCAGGTAAGGGGCGAAGCCCAACAGAACGAATGGCCACCATGAACGTTCCGCGAGCTAGTGCCTTCATCAAGAAATCAGCACGCTGCATGTCAGTGCCAACCCATATGACGGAGATCACGTGTCGCTCCACCAGATTACGTACAAAGTGATGCTCAACCGAAATGTGCTTCATGCGAGCGTGAAAGAAACCAGAGTTCTCTGCAATGGGAAGAAGACTCTGGTTGTCGTAACGAAGCACAATGGCGGGTACTGACTGACCCAGCTCATGGAACAGGCGCTGTAGCCATATCGCCTCAGCAGCCCCTGCACCGAGAGCAATGTACTCTGCCTCCGATGAGCTACGTGCGATGCAGCCCTGCTTCGCGCTGTGCCAGGACAAAGCGGTACCACCGAGCAGGAACACGTTACCGGTGCGACTGCGTCCATCTGGGCTCTAGGCCCAGTTGCTGTCAGTGTAGTCGTCAAGGATTACCGAACACTACCGGCGAAAGCAGAGTCTGAGGTACGGTGTGGAGACCACATACCGCACCACTCGCACAGCCGCGTGAAGGGCTCTGGCACGTGGAGCCTGCGAAAACTAAGCGAGGAGGTTGACGGCAAAATCGATGTTAAGATGTGTGGTAGTGGCCAGTTACATCAGAGATCCGATGCGACAGAGGTACAAGGCCACGCCCACTGTCTCCCCAACGTATGTGGGATCGTCCACCTTCAGCGCATCCCGTCCATCGGGCGTGAGAAGTGTGGAAGCGGTGGGCACTGCGCTAAAGAGGTTGCTGAAGCGCTCCCCCACAATTCGTGCGTATCGAGCCTGATACAGTGGTAGCGTCCGACGTCTGCGATCTCGCACGATCTCCATACCAAGAAACACCACTGCAGGACCAAGGTCCTTCATCCTGTAGGCAGTGTGGAGGACAACCTTGGCCTCCTTCACGGCCTCCAGTGAAGGAGATGCGACCAGAAGGTCATCGATAGAGACCAGGATGGCGGTGAACCGCTCAGGTGTCTGTCGGATGAAGAGAGAGGGATCTGCCTCGCTGTGTACATACCCCGCACGAGTCAGAGTGCTAGTGATCTCCTGGTTCCAACACCGCAGAGACTGCTTGAGGCCATACAAGGACTTGCGCAAGAGCCAGAACTTGTCACCGTGCTCAAAGACAGGTGGCTGAGTCACGTAAATATCCTCATCCAGAGAGCCATGGAGGAACACATTGTTCACATCCATCTGGTGCACTTCCCAGTCATGCTGAGCCACTATACCAAACAGAGATCGAGCTGAGGTCATACAGCCGACAGGGACAAAGGTGTGAGTGTGACCAATGCCCTCAATCAGAGAGTACCCCTTGAGGACCAAGCGGGCCTTCTGGCGTTCCAGTGAGCCATCCGGCTTCACCTTCTTGCGAAAGACCCACTTGACCTGAAAAGCCTTCCTTCCAGGTGGAAGGTCGACTAGCTCGTAGACTCCGTGCTCTCGGATGGCGCAAAGCTCATCCTCGCAGGCAGCATGCCAAGCGTTAGCATCCTATGATGAGAGAGCTTCCCTCAGTGTGCCTGGGTGAGGCGCCATAGAGGGAGAGCTCTGCGTGGCAAGAGCACATGCCTCAGTGCTAGGTCTGACGACCACAAGATCAGCTGCTGTATCACAAGCGATATGAAGCTCGCGAGTGAAGAAATCGTGTCCTATAGGGAATGCTGGATGTACCTGTGTGTTCTCAGTGCGGACACTCAGACCTAGGGTCTTTGTGCCGGGATCACCACTTGCGATGCTGCGAGTGGAGCGCCCGGGTACGGGACCTGACACTCGCTGAGCTCTGGAGTCCAATGGTCGAAGACAACCGCCAGGCTCACGGGAGTAACCTGGGCTCGAGGGGCACACCTCAGGCTCAGGGACAGGCACAACCATAGCTGGTGAAGCCTGAGGCAAAGTAGCTGGTGATGCCGTGCGAGGAGATGCATGTGTGGGAGATACGGGTCTGGGTGTGACAGCAGGAGCAGGTAAGGCTAAACCACGCACAGAGCTAGGACTGCCAGCGGACACTCGTACGGTCGCAGGAGTACGCACGGGTACATGATCATGGGTACCTGTGGGGTGCGAAGGTAAAAGGGTAGAAGCTGGCTGTGCGGGCGAGGTCTTCGGACTGACGGCGATGATTGCTGGGTCATCAAGAGCCGAAGACCGAGAAGTAAAGGGGGCTCAAACGGACACGTCAGCCTGGCGAGAGGTGCTCGTAGACTCCCCCATCCGTCAAGAACCCTCACATGTAGGAACATGCGTGGTGGATAGCGACGTGATTGAAGTCAGGTCACGGTAGGTGAGGGACTCAAAGAAGAGCGTGTCGAGTGACTCAACGATGCAACGACGAGTGGGGTCCCAGAAACGCCAGGCCTTCAACCACGGGGAGATGCCTACAAAGGCACACAAGCGACCCCATGGTGAGACCTTGGACCCCTGCTGGTCGTCGGTGTACCACACACAAGCCAAGGATCCCTAGACTCGAGCGAGGCGAAGGTCAGCACGGTGGCCGAACCAGAGCTCATACGGTGTGACGTGGTCCGGAAGAGGACCGTGCAGGAGGCGGTTCCAGACCCAAGTCATGTAGACAAATTCCTGAAAAGCGAAGGACTCCGGGAGACCGTACCCAGACCGCATAGCGCAAACCGCAGCCTCCATGGTACGGTTCCAGTGCTCAGAAACACCGTTGTGCTGAGGAGTAGCAGAAGCGGAGACCTGGTGAAAGATCCCGTGCTCGGCAAAGAAGCTGTCCATCTCGCCAAGAAACTCACCACCGCGATCCGAGCGGAAGGTATGCAGCATGTGATGGGATTGATGCTCAGCCATCACTAGTCAGAGGCGAACCGCGAGAGCGGCGTCACTCTTCTGGCGCAGGCTGTAGATCCACCGCATCCGGGTGAAGTCATCTGTCACGGTCAGGACGTATCGGCCCCGATCGGACAGAGACTCGACGGGAAGAGGACCAAGAAGGTCAGAATGGACTAAATCGAGAGGGCGAAGTGCGCGAGAACAGGAGTCAGGGTAGGTGCAACGATGCATCTTACCCTGAGCGCAGAAGAGACAGTCGGTCTTGGGCGGCTTCTCGAAAGAAGCCGCGTCAAGACCGAGGGCGGGTTTTGTCTGAATGAGCTTCAACCCAGTGTCGGAGCCTACATCACACAGACGGCGATGAAGCAATCGCTGGTGCTCTGGAGACAGAATACCAGTGAAAAAAACATGAGCTGAAGGAGAAGGGGAGCAAGGAGGAGAAGTCTGAGAGACACGATACAAGTCATCCACAACAGAGGCACGAAGGAAGACGCTACGAGTGTCAATGGCAGTCACAGTCGCGGAGTCTGCAATGTGCTCCACAGAGAGTCCCATCAGTGTGCAAGCACGTACAGAAAGCAAACTGAGCTCAAGGTCAGGCACAAATAACACCTCGGAAAGATACAGGGGGCTAGACGGACCGTCGAAACATACGCCCCCAATACCCTGGACTGGCAAGGACTGACCAGACCCTGTGCAAACGGAACGAACAGACGTGACAGGGCCGAGAACAATGAAGCCGCTACAACGACAGGTCATGTGATGAGTGGCAACCGAATCGATGATCCAAGTGCCACCGGAATCACGACTAGAGGATGTCACTGTACAATCGGCAATGGAACACTCGACATCAGAAGGACGCTGGGCTTTCGGTGGGGTGGAACCACAAAGGGCACAAAGGTGAGAATCTTGAATCCAATCAGTGCAATCAGGCCCATCGTCATTACATGCCGACTGTGCCTCCCCACACGAGTCATCCTGAGCCACAAGAACAGACAGACAGACAATGTGTGGACCACCCGGCTGTGACAACACACTCGCACCTCCCTGAAAGCGAAGCGCCAGAAGGTATCGGAGCTCGGCGATGGTGCGGTCGCGTGGGTCCGGGTCGCCGCTGCTCGCCGGTGGTGAAGAGGGAACCGTTGCATTCGTGGTCGCCGCGCTCCTGGAGGATGTGCTGCTGGACGTAGAACGGAGTGTGTGTGCAGCATGAAGCCCGTGAGTAATCCGCGCCCAGTCGAGCGACTACTGGCACTCAGTGTAGCGATGGGCGCCTCCACCGTTGTAGCAGTGAATAGAGTGTCCACTGCGAATACCTGATGACGGCTGCTGCTGTGTCTGCTGATGACCCGAGCCACGCTTCCCCTTCTTCTTCTTCCCCTGTGCTGCTGTCGCGACACACTGTGTCTGAGTCGATGTAAGCGGGATGGAAGAGGAAGAGGAAGATGAGAACGTGATGGAAGATGGAGAGGGGACTGCAGGAGGGATGTCGGTGGTGATGCGACGACTGCTACAGCAAGGGGAGTCTCTTGATGGGCCACGGCTGCCTCATGGGCGGAATTCACCTGGAGGAAGAGCTCGTGCGCCCATGGAAGAAGCTGTAGTGAGGCCGAAAAAGGCTCGAGCACAGCGTCGCTGTACCTCGTGAAGATGTCTGTGTGCTCAAGGAGAACTCCGAGCATGATCGTACGGGAGCGCACACAACTGTGCACCTCATGAGGTCCCAAGGCGCGTGTAGATGCGTATGACGCGTCGCTAGTAGTCGGCTGCAGGCTTTGCAGGCCCCTGACAGAGGGAGTGAAAGGCAGGAATGTGCACGATGCGGATGGCGTGCGTCTCTGCAGCCAGCTGGGATAATGCCAGGTCCCAGCCCCCGCGTGGATCGGCGCCGGTGCCTGTGCCGGCCTTGCCAAGGAATGAGTGAAAGTCGATGACAGTCTCGCGCGGCATGGCGTAAAGGAGTCCGCGCATCGCCCTAGCTGCTGTCAGCACCTGTGCTCGGTCCGTAGTCTGATACGGACTGTGGTAGTAGGGCCACACTCCCTCTGCAGTGACCCAAACCAGGAAAATGATATCCCAGCAGTCGAAGCCGTCCTCGCTGGCATACCGTGGGGGTGGTGTCTCAAAGTCCTTGGGTTGCTGCTCCGTAGGGAGAGCAACCACAGGCTGAGGAGGAAGAGGGATGGGGAAGACACCTGGAAGAGGGAAGTCACTGGGGTGGAGGTCAAGCGACGATCGAATCTCAGAAAACCGAGATGTGTGTGGGGGTCGAGAGCTCGTCTGCAGCTGGCGGAGACGCTCCTGAAGCACACGAATCTCATGATCGGGAGATTTTTCCTCCATGCCTGGCATATCTGGATCCTCATCCCAAGGATCAAGAGGTGGCGGGTCAGACCCAACTCCTGTCTCCGGTGCTGGGGTTGACTGCTGCGTAGAGGGTGCGACATCGGCAGCTCCCTCGGTGATATGCCATGGGACCGTGGACTGGGAACGAAGAAGCTCAGTGGCGGGTCAGACCCAACTCCTGTCTCCGGTGCTGGGGTTGACTGCTGCGTAGAGGGTGCGACATCGGCAGCTCCCTCGGAGGTATGCCGTGGGACCGTGGACTGGGAACGAAGAAGCTCGGATGGCGTCAGTCTGCTCCCGCTATAGGCGACGCATCTCGTCCTACTGGCTCCACAGGTCCTCAATGGCCTGCGAGCGTAGGCTCATGACCCCAGAGGAGGAAGAAGAGGGATCGAGTATCCTCTTTCCCTTATCACCGGACGGAGCCATGTCACCACTCACTATAGGCCGAGATGTCAACTTGGTCGGATTACAGAAATGTCAGCGTTTCTCGAGCAGTTGAAACGCCGGCAACGTTTAACTCTCCGACCAAAAATTTGACCAAGTGCTGATGTCAGTAGGTGGTTGCTGACATCAGCATGAACTGATGACGTCAGTAAGGAAAAATGCTGATGTCAGCTCCCCTCTCCTTTTTTTCCTGACAACCCTCGCGGTTTTTGCCCTGTTGCGCAGGGGATGGCTGCTCCGCAGCAGCCGCGCGGAAGCTACGCGGAAGCTCCGCAGCAGCTTCCGCTCGGCTACTGCTACTACGACGCCGACACCTGCAGCAGCAGCCGTGCGGCTGCTGCTGCTACTGCTTGCACAGCTGTGGCAGTAGCTGCGCACTGCTGCTGTGCTATAGCGCAGCTGCGCACTGTTGCTGCATCTATTGCGCGTAGTTGCTGTTGCGCGCTGTTGCCGCCGCGCGCTGCTATTGCGTTGCTACTCTGCTGCTTTGCTGCGCTGCTGCTGCTACTGCTGCTGTGTGCTGATGCTGCTGCTGCTCAATGCTGCTGCTGCTGCATGCTACTGCTGCCCGCCGTCGCCGCCGCCGCTGCGCAGTGCTGCTGCGTGCCGCTTCTGCTGCGTCCTGCCGCTGTTGCGCGCTGCTGCTGCCGCGGGCTGCGGCTGTAGCTGCCAGCCACTGCCTGCCGCGGCTGTGGCCTGCTGCCGCTGCTGCTGATGCCAATGCCAGCAGTTGCTGGTGGCTTCCAGCTAATGCGGATGTCACCTGCTGCTGGTCGGCGGCTGCTACTGATGCGCTCTCACGTGGGTGACGTCTCCGGCAGTCGGGTGTCGTCGGCAGGTCCCTATGGATCGGCAAGAGCGGTGATGCTCACTGCTGCTGTTCTGCTGCGTCTCTGCTGCGTAGCTCGACGAGAAGTGTCTCACCGCTCTGATACCAAGAGAAGATGTGTGGAAGCTTCCTCGCGACACAGCCACCGACTAGGCGTCAGTGCCTGGTCAGACGGTGATGACAGTCACAGGTCGTGCACACAACGGCAAGGGTCTGGCTAGGAGACACAAGGCAAAGTGTCAGAATGCTTCAATAGCATTTGCAGAGATAAATGACAAATGACAGGTCCATGGCATAAGTACCTACCGCGGCGCACGGCGGGTGTCGCACGAGGCAGTGCAAGATCTGTCCTAAAACCGGCCCAAAACCACTGTTTTGGCCGTAACTCTGTGCAGACATGTCAGAACGCTACGCGGTCTGAACCTAGACGTGCAGGATCACAAGCTGGACGCTACAACTGGTCACATGCATACATCCAGCATCAAACGGTGGACACACAATGCAAAACATGCAAATCAGGCCCATGGCCAGTCCACCGAGAAACTTCTGCGTGCTGCAGAAAAACCTGCAGGAGGTCCCGGGCAGTGTCCAGAGCTTTGGAACGGTCATCGGTCAGCTCCAAGCTGGTAGTCCACCACCAGACGCTGCACCGGTACCACCAGGATCCGCATCAGGGATCTGCACGAGTATGGACACAGCCGAGTGGTCACAGTAAACTGTACAGGTTGACAGGAACGTCACAAATGACAACACAACACACACGGTAGTGTCATTTTGTTCTAAACCCAGGCCAAAATCACTATTTTGGTCGTAACTCTGCACATCATCATTCGAATGCAGAATTTTCTGATCCTCCGGATGCAGAGTCTTCAGCCGTACGTAACGGCTACAGATATGCATGGGTCCAACAACAAACGGTGGAAGTTGAATGCAAAACTTGCAAATTGGGCTTTAACGCCAATCCATCGAGACAACTCTAGAGATAGCAGAAAAATGTCGAGTGCCCCAACAATCATCAGGGATACCGTAGCAGCTGTCAACAAGCTGCTGGTGGATAGGGCCACCAACTGACGTGGGTCCGATGCCAGCTACGTCCGCATGAGGCACCTGCACGAACATGGACATGACCAAGTAGTCAAAGTAATTTGTGAGGGAATAGAGGAACCCCCTTAGTAACATTCTGTGTGAGAGGGCACGGTATACAGTTACAACATGACAGACAATACTCTGAAAGGTGGAGAGACGGCAAACATATGCCTTGAAATGTAGAAGTTCGAGAAAAGAAAAGAAACAGACAAGTGTATGTATATTGCCCCACCCACCAGTGCTCAACTAAGCAGACAAGTATGACCAACAGGTTAGAAAATAGAGTAACCTGCATGCAAGCTTCAGAATGGAAGCGGAAGGGAACTCGACAGACGTACATGGTCCTTGGTTGTCCGAACGAAAAACCAAAAGAAGTGCCATGTGCTGAAACAAAAACTCTACACCACTGGATCATGAACGAGTAAGAACAGCGCCATTGAGAAAAGGGACCCCGGGAGGTGGTCACCGAGAAAGCTCTGGAGAGCACGTGAGGGCGTGCCAGCTGGTGCTGATGCTGTCAAGCAGCCATCGAGTGTCCCAGCAAACCAGCAACCCGTAGCGACGAGTCCAAAGGTCATAGTGACTGACACACCAACACTCCCCCATGACCCACAGACACTAGTCACCACGAGCGAGCAAGGGTCACAAAACAATGGCAAGAACAACGCACACCAAGGAGCATGAGATAGAGCCACATAAGATGTGCGGACAAAGAGAGGAAGCAACGAGAGCGGGATAGGAATCACGCAGGAGCAGAAGCACGTGCAAGAAGCCCAACATTGTGCACCGCAAACATGAACTTGCTGTTGCACAACGCTTTTGTGAGGACGTCTGCATTGTGCTGCCGCGTGTGGACACCCACGACAGAGACATTGCCACGTGAAATATGCTCGCAAAAAAGGTGATGCTCAATATGGATGTGCTTGATGCACGTGTGACATATGCCATAATGCTCTGCTATGCGACGCGTGCTCTCATTGTCGCACTGGATGGTGATGTAGCGGATGGACAGACACAGGTGTTGCATAAGTCGACAAAACCAGATGCTTTCACAGACCCCAGTCCCCAATGTGACGTACTCAGCCTTAGTCAAGCTCCGCGCTACGCAATCCTGCTTGCCACTCTTCCATAAGACAACTGTGCCTCCAACAAGGAAGATGTAGCCGGACATGCTGTGCGCATCACGATCATGGGCCCAATTGCTATCAGTGTACTCATCAACAACAGACGACTGTGCGCGAAAGCACAGGCCCAGGCATGGGGTAGGTACGACATACCGTACCATGCGTAGAGCAGCCTCCAGATGGAGCTGATGTAGATGCTGTGAGAACTACGACAATGAGTTCTATGCAAAGGTAACATCTGTGCGCATTGTGGTCCCGATGAACATCACAGAGCCAATGACTCGGAGGTACGTCGTGGCATCGACAGGCTCCCCCAGACGATCTGGGTCTGATGATGTAAGAAACCTCTACCGAATGGGCGTCATAGTCATGGATGCTAAGGGGTGAAGAGGTCAACAAAGTGCTCCCCAATCGTCCTGACGTAACCAGCCTGATGCACATGTGGTGTGCGATGCTGGCGATCATGCTCAATCTCCATTTCCAGCAAGACATGAGCTGGACCAAGATCCTTCATTTTGTACAAAGATAGGAGGAGATCCTTCACAACCTGGACAACATGTAAGTCGGAGGGCGCAATCGAGAGGTCGTCTACATAGACGAGGACAATGACGAAGGGTACAGAGGAGGCACTCACGAAGAGAGCCGGGTCCACTTTGATATGGTGATAACCGTCCCGATCGAAGGTAGCGGATATATCGAGGTTCCAACATCGTGGAGATTCCTTCAGATCATATAAGGCCTTTCAAAGGCACCAGACCCTGTATGTGCCATCCTCAAAACCTAGAGGCTGGATAAATTATATCTCTTCCTGGAGATTTTTGTGCAAGATTGCATTTTTCACGTCCATCTGGTGGAGCTCCCAGTCATGCTATATCACCTAACTCAACAAGACCTTTACCGTAGTGTACTTGCCAAAGGGGGAAAAGGTGGCATCAAAGTCTATACCAGGCACTTGGGAGAATCCTTTGGTCATAAGACGGGGCTTGTATTATTCCACTAATCCATGTGGCTTCTTTTTCTTTCAAAACTTCCAACAGGCTGATATAGCCTTACGACCAGGTGGGAGTTTCACCTTCTCAAAAACTCCATGCTCCTCAATTGCAGCGAGTTCCTCGATCATAGCTTGCTCTTAGAGGGTTTCATTTGCAGCGGAACGTGCTTGTTGCAATATATTTGGTTTAGGCACACGTGCCGTGGTGATACTCGCAATTAGTGCGGTGGCGAATGAGCGAGACAAAGGCCGAGTAGACCCCGCTGCCACAATGACGTGGTGGAACTCATTAGTAATGAGGGATTATCCAAGTGTTGTATTAGGTTGTACCACAACCGCTGCCAACCCAAGTACATCAAGACCAGATGAAGGATTCGGTTGTGTTGGGTTAACGACACCACCATGAACTGGACGGACTGAATGCACGGGCCGAAAATGGCTAGTCGAGACTGTACGACTGGTAGGCGGGGCATAGTGAGGTGTAGACTGCAACAGTCTCAGAAAACCACCTGGCGCACGAACAAACAACGACGAGATGGGAGGCCATGATGATGCAACTATGTTCGATGATGTAACAAAAGATGATGTAGATGCCGCAGGTGATGACACAAGCATTGACATATGTGCAACAGGAGAGGAAGCATGCGATAAAGTAGGTGCAACAGGAGAGGACATAGGCAACGACACAGACGTGACAGGCAAGGGCACAGGTGACGAAACAGACGCGACAGGAGAGGGCACAGGCGATGACATAGGCACAGCATGAGATGACGTAGACAACGACGCAAATGCAACAAAAGATTATGCAGGTGGCAGCGCCAACGTATGGTACGGAGCATAGCCATGACCAAAGGACACCCCACAGACACCATCTCCCCCTGGACGGGAGAAGGGCGTAAGCGACAGGTCAGATCGAGCAATGTCGTGAGAGAATGTGCTCTCAAAGAAGAGAGCATCGTAAGACTCGACAACCCCACTATGCTTAGGATCCCAAAAGTGCAAGGCCTCTATACCGTGCATGCATCCATTTATTGTTCTTGCCTTTGAGACTCCTCACAGAGTGTCCAACCAAGGCTAGACAATAAAAAACTTCATGCGGACTTTGTGAGGTTGTAAACTGAATGAACCTTAAATGTGGATTCCTAGTTTGAGGGTGATATGTTATCATTGTTGCAATACCAAGAGCGGTTGGTGGCCTCCCATGTCGGGACCCGCTTTCAAGACCATTGCTATTCGGTGCATTGACAAAGGGCTATGGGTCCACACTTTTGGTTCTAAGGCACGCTTCCAAGACCGGCTCGCGCGTGGTCTTGTAGGATGCATAGATACAAAAGGGACACGAAGATCAGACGGCTCCAATATGCTCCATCGGCTCCATCAGCTTCTTCAGGTAGGGTGCGTGCACGTGGCGGACTAGGGGACAAGGGATAGCTCTGTCCATGTTGGACAAGACCCTCGAGCCACAACAGGATTAAGCTCTATCCCTCTAGAAGGTGGTACAACCCCGAGTCTGTTTTCTCACGACGGCACCATCGCCTTAGGCGATCATTGACAGCAGGTGTATGCAACAAAAACAACTGTACCTTTGACAACGGTCGCAATCACCAGCCTCATCAGCCTCATCGGCCTCAACAAAGTAGAGTAGCAGCGATGCAGAGAAGACAAGAAACCGCCAAAAATGGGGGATTCAACTCAAGCCCGCCTCGAGGTGGGTATGTCCAAATTCACAGGGACATGTTTTCCCTTGTGGGAATGGCAGCTTGAGATTTTCATGAACGTACGTGGGTACCTCGACATCCTTAAACGGACTAAGACAACACTCGCCGATGCAACAGTGGCTACGCATGCGGCTGACCTTACAGCATGGACAACGAAGAACAACATGGCTCTCGCTATACTTGTGACGTCCATCAATGAGACTCAACACTCCCACATCACAAGATGTACGTCAACCGTTGAGGCCTGCACAAAAATCTCACGGGTACATCAATCAAACGCCCTAGCATACCGAGTATTCATCTTCCAAAGGTTGATGTTAATGAGGGTGAGCAAAGGAGAATCGATACCTGCATCTTTGCATTCGTTTGATAACGTGTTGCAAGAGGTCCAACAAATGGAATGGAAATTTGACTCCATCATGTGTGCCATGATCCTTCTGATGGCGCTGCCGAAATGCTGGGGCTCCTTGATCTCCGTATTTGGCGGTTGGGAAGAAGCAAATCTGATGTATGAGGCTGTCGCCGAACACGTCCGCAACGAGTCCATGCGACGCAATGGTAGTGAGGCAAACCTATGCCTCTCGCTTTGGTGGACAAGGTGCAAGTTCTTGCTCTGGTCAAGGCAACAACGGAAGTGGTGGCGGTGGAGGAAAAGACAGTGGTGGTGGAAAGAGTTCCAAGAAGCCCGACAACTGTCATAATTGTGGCAAAGCTGGTCACTGGGCTAGGGACTGCCATAGTCCCAAGAAAGAAGGCGGGAACAAGGGTGGGAAGGAAAAGAAGGAGCTCACCAACATGATGGCTGAAGAGTTGCCCATGAAGGGGGTGCAACACTTCTTAGGCCCGGGGCATTCGCCCTTGACTCGAGAACCAACCACCACTCCTCAAAAGCGAAGGGTAGATTTGTCTCCATGGCTCAATGTGACATGCGTATCAAGTGTACAAACGGTGGTGTCGTCCAAGCCATTGGCGAAGGGGACAAGGTGATCATGTTCAACGTGAATGGTGCCGAGAAGGAGGTCAATCTGCAAAAGGTGGTGTACACGTTCTCCTTTGCAGCAAACCTGCTGTCAGTCTCACAAATCATCGACAACAACATGATTGTGGTGTTCACCATCAAGGAAGCCGTGGCCCTAAAAAAAAGGACATTAAGATTGTGTACAACAAGGAAAATATCATGCTTCAAGTTCCAAAAACTGACGGCCTCTACGTGCTTCAAATCAAAGTCACCAAGGCATCAGATGAGGGACTAGCACGTGCCACCAAGACAGTGGCATCGAAGCCAAAGGATACACCACCAGCAGCCACTGTGGCCGCCACATCAACCAAGGACATTGACGCTGAGCTGTTGCGCCGGCAATTTGTTCATGTGGCTAACAATACACTGCAGAAGATGCCAGAGTAAGAGGTGGTCTGCAGAATGGAAGGGTGCACCATGAAGTATGGAGAAGGGTGTATATTGTGTGAACCATGCCTACAAACAAAGGCAAAGAAGAAGTCGTTTGGGATAGGAGGTCAACGAGCGGAGAATGTATTGGAAATGATCCATAGTGATGTGTGCAGATCCTCTTGCACGACGTCTAACGGAGGAAGCAAGTACTTTCTGACCTTCATCGACGACCACAACCACAAGTTGTGGATCTACTTCCTCAAAACCTAGGGAGAGGTCAAGGAGAATCTCCTCGAGTTTGTCGCCATGGTAGAGTGGCAAACGTCCAAGAAGGTGAAGATGCTCCGAAGTGAAAATGTTGGTGAGTACAAGGCAGAAAAGCCTTGGCTCAAGCATCATGGCATCCGCCACGAGAAAACCACCCCATACAACACCCAAAGCAACGGTGTGGCCGAGAGGATGAACCAGACTCTGCTCGGCATGGTGCAAAGCATGGTCTTTGATGCCAAGCTCCCACCTCCCTTTTGGGCTGAAGCAGTAACAACGGCCTGCTACCTCTTGAACCTCACACCAGCAACCACCTTACAAAAGTGTGGAAAGGAGCACGATAAGCAACTGAAGACCCCACAGGAATCATGGTCGGGAAAGAAACCGAACGCCTCTCATCTGAAGACGTTCGGGTCAACTGCATGGGTTAAGATTCAGTCAGGAGAAGGTGGAGGCAAAGTAGACACACGTTCCAAGAAGTACGTCATGGTTGGGTACGACAAATCACACAAAGCCTATCGGCTTTGGGACCAGGCAACAGGCAAGCTTGTGAGGAGTTGTGACGTCGAGTTCGACGAATGCACCCTTACAAAGGGAGAGCTGCTGGACCCGATCCTCACTCCCAAGGCAGAAGAGTGGATAGTGTTGCTTGAGTTCAGAGACCAAGCACCCGACAACTGGCTTGCTATGCGAGCAGGTGGTAGGAATGGGATAGCAGGTGCGCAGGATGACGTAACATCTGACATGGACGTACATACCGAGGTATCCGGGACTTCCGAGGCTCACTTGGATTCCGACGACTCTTCTGATGACGACGGCGACAAACCACCACCTGTGGTAGCACCAGCAGAACAACAGGAAGGCGCACTTGCACTCTGGCACAATTTACGACTAAAGAAAGTACCTTTGCGGTATGAGGACGACTGGACCGGCCTTAGCTGGTCGTGCATGGCTCAGGGAGAGCCATCCACAGTGACAGAGGTGATGAACGGTCCGATGTGGCCAAGTGGAAGGAGGTAGTGGAAAGCGAGCTCACATCCATTGACGAGAACGGCACGTGGGAGCTGGTGGATAGAACCCACAAGGCCCATGTGGTAGGATCAAAGTGGTTCCTCTGAGTGAAGAAGAAGCAAGACGGCATCATTAATAAGTTCAAGGCAAGGATAGTGGCTAAGGGGGTTTCTCAACGCCCGGGCTCCTAGTACGACGAGACGTTCATGCCCGTTGTGACCTTTGTCTCCATCCGCTCTCTCCTTGCCATTGCAGTTGCAAAGAACCTAAAGATACACAAGATGGAAGTCACAACAGCTTTCTTTTACGGGAAGCTCGACGAGGAAATGCTGATGGAGGTGCCCGAAGGAGTCAAAGCTCCCAAGGGAGAGGTGTGCAAGTTGGTGAAAGTGCTCTACGGGCTGAAACAGGCCCCAAGGATGTGGTACATAGAGATGGACGGTTTCATGAAGGTCTCTCCTTCACGCATCGCCAGAATAATCCGAGCATGTACGTGCGCGATGATGGGAGAGGGCTGATGTTGGTTGCACTGTATGTGGATGATCTGATCATCTGCTTGTCTTCGGTCAATCTGCTAGATGGGTTGAAGTCTAATCTCTTTAAAAGGTTCAAGATGAAGGACATGGGTCCTCTCGAGTACTACCTTGGGATTGCCATCCACCGCAACCGAGCAGCAGGTACCATTGAGCTCAACCAAGCCAAAAATATTGGTGAGATACTGAAGCGCTATCACATGGAAGACTGAAAATCTGTCGCACCCCAATGACGATGGATACAAGGCTATAGGCCTCCATGTCGCCAAGCAACAAAGTAGAACAAAGGGAGATGCAAGACATCCCCTACCAGTCCACCGTGGGTAGCATCATGTACGGCATGGTAGAGACTCGTCCAGACATCTACTACATTGTGGGACAATTGAGCAGGTTCGTGGCCAACCTAGAGCCACATCATTGACAGGCAGTCAAGCGTATCTTACGCTACCTGTAGACGACACGTCACATGGGCCTCGACCTTGGTCCGTACCTTCTTGGCCTTCAATGCCAAATGTTGAAGATTTGCCCCTCTGCATGCCTAAGTACGGCGTTGGAAGGCGTTGACAAGCCGCGAGAGAGAGAGAGAGAGAGAGAGAGAGAGAGAGAGAGAGAGAGAAAGAGAGAGAGAGGAAATTCCTCGTCTTTGGATCCGCTGACTCAAGGATTGCTCGGATCCTAACATAGAGGATTGCCCCTGAAACCTGACGAGTTGCTAAATTTGGTGGAAGTTGTTTCACCGGAATCGGACAAGTAGCAAGGGACATATGGACTCCTAAAGTTGGGGTGTACTCGGCGGCTCTGAGAGCTGGCCGCGGTTCGACAGTCGGTGAATAATTGGCCGAAACGAGTAACAAAATGCCATCTATGGATGTTGCTCCGGAAGGACTGCCGAGGCGTCCGGTGGATGATCCGTTGGATTTCAGTAGCACCCGGACAAAATTCCATCCTAGCTCGGAGTCCGAAACTCAGTAATACAGTTTATTACTTGGGGACTTGGTCAAAATTTCGTCTATAGGTCTACGAACATGTTTCGGACGACATCAATCCCCATCACCAAACATGATGATTAACTCATTGAAACAGACCTCAAAGGCGCAAGGGACACCGCCACTATGCGTAGGGGCATATGCGCCTCCAGAATGACGTTCTGATGGATCCTTGATGTGTGAGGACGCCTCGGCGGGCTACGTGGTGCGCGCTGCCAACTGAGCGGCTGGTTTGGGGTGTTGCACTTCGGCTGACATAGTGGGAGCTACGGTGATCCAAATCGTGCACGGTTTGGTGCGTTGGAGTGCTCATGAATAGTCCTACAAATGTTCAAATCATGTCTATGTTAAAAAACTAATGCAAAATCGCGTTATTCCCTTCGCAGAAATGAATTTCTCACAACTGTCTTCCATTCCAAGAAACATAGCGTGAGGCAACCAGAAAGCTCATGCTTATACTCAGAATCCGCACAAAAGAAGCCGTGAACATAGAAGACCCGTCAGGCCACGTTAGAACTGCATTCCAGTTTCTGAAACCAAGAAGGTACGGACCCCCTCCGCCTGAAGTGATACACCGACACTGACTGAGGAGGAAATCTAGATAACCGCAAATCCACCACTGGATACATGTGCATCTTGAATGGCACTGCAGCCTCATGGGTCTGCAATAGGCAGGATTGTGTTTTTGTGTCTACCGCTGAGGGAAAGGACATTGATCTGTCTGAGTTGTGGATGGAGACTCAGTGGCCACGCAACTTGCTTGGCAAAATGACAGTGCCATAGAGGGACGCCACGATCGTAGATGTTGAAAACACGAGTGCCATCTTGATGGCTGAAGATGAGGTCATCTCCCGGGGAACAATGCACATCGACATACGCTACCACTACTAACGTGACCTGGTCATGAAGAACGTGGTGGACTTGCAGCACTGTGGAACCAAGAGCATGCTTGCTGACTGCATGACCAAACCGTTGGAGAGAGACTTGCACTATGTAGGCATTCGTAGCTTCGGCATGAGGACTGCGGCAGAGGAAGGGTGAGTCCCAAGGCATTGATGAAGTCCAGTGAACGACAGATGGACAGAGGTAAAAGGGAGAGATTTGTCGAATGGTATGCACCTTGTCCACTCGCTAGCTGGCTAGATGGCTGCACGGACAGACAAGGCATGCACTGCTCTATGAAGTATGTCTCCTTGGTCTGTTCTGAGATAGGCTACGAATGCATTGCCCGTAATGGGTATGTCTCCTGGAGATCATCATAGGAAGCACACCTTTGTGGCCTAGTTGGGACAGGCACCTGAGCTCATGGGTCGCGGGTTCAACCCCGGCAACAGCCGCAGTTTCTTTGTGGCCCAAAATGGGACAAGAATCTTCTAGGAAGCTTACTAGATCCTGCCTTGAGGACGACACTTGGCGGTCTTAGGACACGCCAAGTAGGACTGTAGGTTGAGGTTGGCTCCTGTGTAGCCAGCGCGAGCAGAATCATTAGTAAAGCTCTTCAAGTACAAAGCATGTACCCTACATGCATCCATTTAAAGTTCTTGCCTTTGAGACTCCTCACAGGGTGTCCAACCAACAGTAGACAATAAAGACCTTCATGCAGGCTTCGTGAGGTTACAAACTGAAAGAACCTAAAGTGTAGATCCCTTGTTTGAGGGTGATATGTTATCTTGGTTGCAATACCAAGAGCGGTTGGTGGACTCCCATATCGGGACCCATTTTCTAGGCCGTTGCTATCCGGCGCATTGAC
Source organism: Penium margaritaceum (assembly GCA_023375785.1). NCBI lineage: Eukaryota > Viridiplantae > Streptophyta > Zygnematophyceae > Desmidiales > Peniaceae > Penium > Penium margaritaceum. Next base: position 20,033 of record SZWC01020637.1, read on the forward strand.
ACAGAGAGCTTCAGATGCACCCCTTCAGTCTGGAGGAAGCGGGTTGTAGGACGCATGAACTCCCCACCATGATCAGATCAAAGTGCTAATAACTTGCGCTAGCAAGCACGCTCAGCCTGGCCAAGCCAAGATTCGATTGTGGGCCACTCATCGTTTTTTTGGCGAAGGGAAAAGATCCATAAGAAAAGTGAGAAGTCATCCATGAGACACAAGATTTACCGACCGACACGTCCCAGAAATTCATCAGGGAGATGGTCCATGATGTCCGCATGGACAAGGGCAAAGAGTTGTAGTGTGCGGGAGTCATACAAAGGGAAGGACGGGCGATGCAACTTCCCTTGTGCACAATCAAGGCAGTCAGCAGTGCAAGGCACAATGAATGAGCCAGGGTCAAGACCAACAGCAGGTTGATGATACAGAAGACTATGGATGGTGGCAATATGCACGTGACACAAGCAGTGATGGAGCAAATGTGTGTGCGTAGGAGAAAAAAAGGGAGCAACATGCACATGCACTATGGCGGCGGACGCCGGTACAAACAAGGGCACATGATACAATATGTCACAATGTAGACTGCGAATGACAGGATGGCCAGAAAACTACAGTGACACAGTGCCGATGCCATGAGACAAAAAGAAGTCCATGCCCTGATCATCCAAGGCAGTGACGGACAACAAGCTGACCTCAAGTGTAGGGACAAAGAGAAAACCACGCAATAATACGTTACCCGATGGATCAACAAAAATAAGAACACCAACGCCCTGAATTGGTAACATCTGGCCAGAGCAAGTGTGCATGCAACATACGTCACCAACATGCCCCAATGTGAAAAATGTGACACGAGATGACGTCATGTGATGATTGGCTCCAGAATCAATGATCCAGAAGCCACTTGACACACGAGATGGAGCGGACACATGACACTGCGCGACTCTGCAAATAAATGTAGGAGAGTGCTCCGCAAGATTAGAAGTCACATCAAGAAGATGCGGCATGGTGAATGATTGTCAATGCTCAACTGACTCCCCATGCCACCTAGCCCCACCACTTGACACGCCTTGCAGGGCTCCATCCGATGAATAATGGTGACCCCCAGACTCGCCGGCCAAACTCACACTGGAGGGAACAGCTATAGGCCAAGGAAGGGAAGGGAATGTGGATGCTGGATTGGCTGGACCATGTTGCATCTTGTGAACTGATTGAGTCGGTGGAGGAGAGAAAGATGGATCTGCTGGTTGGAGCCATGATGGAGGGGTGTAGGATGGAGAAGGTAGCCCATAAAGGGTAGGGTAGTACGTGGGCAAAAGCCAGTGCCACCCTGGATGGGGAATCACCACTATTGAGGACAACGGCGTGAGCGTCCAACCGGACGTTGGAACTGGAAAAAACATGACAATGATGGTCTCCCATCACATAGGGTCAGACTCCCACGTGTGAGGGTCTCGACCAAGGAGGCTTGTGGTGAAAAGGGGATGCACTGTCTCCCAAGTCAACAAGACAAAATCCAGGAATGCCCGGGTCTCGACCACGTGCAGGTAATTATTAGAGGAAAGAAAAATAGAAGGGACAGAAAAATGAAACAGAAATAACGGAAAAACATAGGCCACCAAAGAAGTCGGCAGTGTGAGACAGACCCCGGTTCACCCGGGGTGTGAGAGGTGTGACAAGACTCACTGCCTCTGCCCACCAGTTATTTTTTATGGTGGGGAGTGTGCGCTCGACCCTTGGGAGTAAAAAAAAGGGTTTTTGGAATGTCAAGCGGCAAACCCGTCAATGTATGAGCTCGTCGACAGAACCTGTCAACCAGTGGGCTCGCGAAACTGTAGGGTAGCTTCTCGCCGGCTGACGAGTTCAGCCGGCGGCTGCGAGCACTAGTATTGTACCCGCTGCTGCTGCAATTGTTGCTTTTTCTGTGCCATTGCGACTGTTGCTATAGCTGCTAGTAGAGTCACTGCTACAAATGCAGCAGATGTTGCCGCTGTTGCTGCTACTGCCGCTACTACTGATGGTGTGGCTAATGTGGCTATAACGATTGCTGATGTCGCTGCTGTTGTAATTACTACTTCAGCTACTGTTGCGAATGCGACGGCTATTGCTACTGGAGAAATTACTACTGTGCCTGTCATTGTAGTTACTACTGCGAGTGCGATTGCTACTACTATTACTGCTCCTACTGATATTGCTACTATTGTTGTTGCTATAGGTACTACCGCTGGTGTGACTAATGCTACAGCTACTTTGGCTACTACACGAAGGTGCAATGCAGCCAAGGGTTTGGCGGCACCATCGTTGTTGTTGCTGTTGCAGCAACTGTTATAACTTATGTCACCATTGGTGCTACTGAGTGTGGTTGCACCCACGACGATGAAGTAAGCCAGGTGCAGCAGCTACCACAGCAGCGGTTGTGGATTTTGCAGTGGTGGCCTAAGCCGCCACCACGGTTACGTCACCACGAAGAAGTTGGCCATGACGAGGGAAACTGCCAAAAAAGTGCAGCAGCATTCAGCCTCCGGCTCTGCCAGAGGACTACGTGATGTGAGCCATCAACTTAGGGGCTCCACGTTGTCAAGAACTGAAAGGCCCACCCAGCCTTGCCCGGTCCAGATGCCTTCGATACTACTACTGTATGCTATGTGTTGGAAGAAAAGGTCGTGTCTCTCTACTACTCTGATACCATGAGGGAATAGAGGAACTCCTTCAGTAACGTTTTGTGTGAGAGGGCATGATGTATGTGTTGAATGGTATGCACCTTGTCCACTGGCTAGCTGGTTGGTTGTACGGAAAGACAAGGCATGCACCACTCTATGGAGTACATCCCCTTGGTCTGTTCTAAGATAGGCCAGGAACGCACTGCCCATGATGGGCATGTCCCTTGGAGATCATCATAGGAAACACAACATTGTGGCCTAGTTGTGATCGGCGCCGGAGCTCATGGGTCGCGGACTCAAACCCCGCGACGGCCGCATTTTTCTTTGTGGCCCAGAATGGGACAGAAAGCTTCTAGGAATCTTACTAAAACCTACCTTGAGGATGAAACTTGGCGGTCTTAGGACGCGCCAAGTGGGACTGTAGGCAGAGGTTGGCTCCTGTGGAGCCACTGCAAGCAGAAGCATTAGTAAAGCTCTGGAAGTGGAAAATCATGTACCTTGCATGCATCCATTTACAGTTCTTCCCTTTGAGACTCCTCACAGAGTGTCCAACCAAAGGTAGACACTAAAGACCTTCATGCGGACTTTGTGAGGTTGCAAGGCGAACGGACCTAAAGTGTGGATCCCTCGTTTGAGGGTGATATATTATCTTGGTTGAAATACCAAGAGCGGTTGGCTGCCTCCCATGTCAGGACCCGTTTTCTAGACCGTTGCTCTCCAGCGCATTGACAAAGGGTTATGGGCCCACACTTCTTGTTCTAAGGTACGCTTCTAAGACCGACTCGCGCGTGGTCTTGTAGGGCGTACAGGTAGAACAAGGACACAAAGATCGGATGGCTCCAATTTGCTCCATCGGCTCCATGGACTTCTTCAGGTAGGGTGCGTGCACGTGGCGGACTAGGGGACAAGGAATAGCTCTGTCCATGTTGGACAAGATCCTCAAGCCCCAACGGGATAAATCTCTACCTCTTTAGAAGGTGGTACGACCCCGAGTCCATTTTTCTAATGACGACACCATCGCCTTATGCGATCATCGGCAGGAGGGGTATACAACGGAACCAACTGCACCTTTGACAACGTTCGCAGTCAGCAGCCTCATGAGCCTGATCGGCCTCAACAAACCAGAGTACTAGCGAAGCAAAAAAGACGAGCAACCGCCAAAAGGGCGGATCCGACTCAAGCCCGCCTTGAGGCGGGGATGTCCAAATTCAAAGGGATAGGTTTTCCCTTGTGAAAATGGTAGTTTCAGATTGTCATGAAAGTACGTGGCTACCTCGACATCCTAAAAGGGACCGAGACGGCACCCGCCAATGCGACAGTGACCACGCAGGCGGCTGACCTTGCAGCATGGACAAAAAAGAACAACATGGCTCTCGTCACACTTGTGACGTCCATCAACGAGACTCAACACTCCCACATTACAGGATGCACGTCGGCTGCTGAGGCCTACGCAAAACTCTCGCGTGCATCAATCAAACGCCCTAGCAAACCAACTCTTCATTTTCTAAAGGTTGATGTCGATGAGGGTGAGCGAAGGAGAATCGATATCCACATTTTTGTAGTCGTTCAACAACGTGTTGCAAGAGGTCCAACAAATGGAATGGAATCTTGACTCTAACATGTGTGCCATGATCCTTCTGACGGCGCTACTGGCAAGCTAGGGGTCCTTGATCACCATATTTGGCGGTTGGAAGGAGGCAGATCTCATGTATGAGGCTGTCGCCGAACACGTCCATAACGAATCCATGCGACGGAGTGGTAGTGAGGCAAACATTTCAGCCTATGCCTCACTTCGGTGTACAAGGTGCAAGCTCTCGCTCCAGTCAAGGCATCATCATAAGCGGTGGCGGTGGAGGGAAAGGCAATGGTGGCGGGAAGAGTTCCAAGAAGCCCGGCAACTTTCACAACTGTGGCAAGGCTAGGCACTGGGCTAGGGATTGCCGTAGTCCTAGGAAAGATGGCGAGAACAAATGTGGGAAGGAGAATAAGGAGCTTACCAACATGATGGCTGAAGGGTTGCCGATGAAGGGGGCAACGCTCCTTAGGCCAGGGGCATTCTCCCTTGACTCAGGCACCATCCACCACTCCTCAAATGAGAAGGGTGGATTTGTCTCCATGGCTGAATCTGACATGCGCATCAAGTGTGCAAACGGTGGTGTTGTCCAAGCCATGGACAAAGGGGACAAGGTGATCACGTTTAACGTGAATGGTACCGAGAACGAGGTCAATCTTTTAATGGTGGTGTACATGGCCTCCTTCACAGTGAACCGGTTGTCGGTCTCACAAATCACCGACAACAACATGACAGTGGTGTTCACCAACAAGGAAGTCGTGGCCTCATGCTTCAAGTTCCAAGATTCAATGGCCTCTACGTACTTCAAACCAAAGTCACCAAGGCGTCGGATGAGGGACTAGCATGTTCCACCAAGACAGTGGCACCGAAGCCAAAGGATGCACCGTCAGCGACTGTTGCGGCCGCCACATCAACCAAGGACACAAATGCTGAGCTATGGCACCGACGACTTGGCCACGTGGCCAACAGCACGGTACAGAAGATGTAGGAGCAAGTGGTAGTGTACGGAATGGAAGGGTGCACGATGAAGCATAGAGACGGATGTACGTTGTGTGAACCATGCCTCCAAGCGAAGGCAAAGAAGAAGACGTTTAGGAGAGGAGGTCAACGAGCGGAGAATGTCTTGGACCTAATCCAGAGTGACGTGTGCGGATCCTTTCGCACGACATCTAATGGAGGAAGCAAGTACTTCCTGACCTTCATCGATGACCACAGCCACAAGTTGTGGATCTACTTCCTCAAAACAAAGGGAGAGGTCAAGGAGAAGCTCCTGGAGTTCATCGCCATGGTAGAGTGACAACCGTCTAAGAAGGTGAAGATGCTCCAAAGTGACAACGGGAATGAGTACAAGGCATGCAAGCCCTGGCTCAAGCATCATGGCATCCTCCATGAGCAAACCATCCCTTACAACCCCCAAAGCAATGGCATGGTTGAGAGGATGAAACAGACCCTACTCGACATGGTGCGAAGCATGCTTTTTGACGCAAAACTCCCATCTTGCTTTTGGGCTGAAGCTACAACAACGCTCTGCTACCTCTTGAACCTCACACCAGAAACCGCCTCACGGAAGTGTGGAAAAGAGCAAGACAAGCAGCTGAAGATCCCACAAGAAGCATGGTTGTGAAAGAAACCCAACGCCTCTCATCTGAAGATGTTCGTGTCAACTGCATTGGTGAAGATCAAGTCGGGAGAAGGTGGAGGCAAGCTGGATGCACGTTCCAGAAAGTGCGTCATGGTTCGGTACGACACGTCACACAAAGCCTATTGGCTTTCGGACTAGGCAGCAGGCAAGCTCGTGAGGAGCCACGACGTTGAGTTTGATGAACACATCCTTGGAAAGGGAGAGCTGCTGGACCCGATCCTTGCTCCCAAGGACGGAGAGTGGATAGTGTTACTTGAGTTTGGAGACCAAGCACCCAACAACTGGCTCGCTTTGCGAGCAGGTGGTGGGCATGGGAAAGTAGCTGCGCTGGATGACGCAGGATTGACATGGACGCGGATACCGAGGCGTCCAGGGCTTCCCAGTCTGACTTGGAGTCTGACGACTCTTTTGATGACGAAGACGACGACGACACACAACCACCTGTGGAAGCACCAGCAGCAAAGCAGGAAGCCACACCAGCACCCCTGTGCATTTTGCGACCAAAGAAAGCACCTTTGCGGTATGAGGATGATTGGACTGGCCGTAACTGGTCGTGCATGGCTCAAGGAGAGCCATCCACAGTGACGGAGGCGATGAATGGCCCGGATGCGGTTAAGTGGAAGGAGGCAGTGGACAGGGAGCTCGCGTCCATTGCTGAGAACGGTACGTGGGTGCTGGTGGATAGACCCAAAAAGGCCCACGTGGTGGGATCCAAGTGGGTCCTCCAAGTGAAGAAGAAGCAAGACGGAAAAATCTAAAATTTCAAGGCAAGGGTAGTGACAAAGGAATTTTCTCAACGCCCAGGCTCTGAGTATGATGAGACGTTTGCGCTCATCGTGAATTTTACCTCCATCCACTCTCTCCTTGCCATCGCAGCCGCAAAGAACCTGGAGATACACCAGATGGATGTCACGACAACTTTCCTCTATGGGAAGCTCGACAAGGAAGTGCTGATGGAGGTGTCCAAAGGAGTCAAAGCTCCCGAGGGCAAGGTGTGCAAGTTGGTGAAAGCGCTTTAAGGTCCCCAAGGATATGGTTCAAAGAGATGGATGGTTTCATGAATGATCTCTCCTTTGTGCATTGCCAAAATGGCCCAAGAATGTGCGTGTACAATGATGGGAGTGGGCTGATGCTCGTTGCACTATATGTGGACGATCTGATCATCTACTCTGCTTCGGTCGAGCTGCTAGATGAGTTGAAGTCTGACCTCAGCAAAAAGGTTCAAAATGAAGGACATGCGTCCTCTCAAGTACTATGTTGGGATCTCCATCCACCGCAACCAAGCAGCAGGTACCATCAAACTCCACCAAACCAAAGACATTGGTGAGGTACTAAAGCGCTATCACATGGAAGACTGCAAACGTGTCAGCGTCCCAATGACGACCGATGCAAAACTGAAGGCCTCGATGTCTCCAAGCAATGAAGCAGAACAAAGGGTGATGCAAGACATCCCCTGCCAGTCCGTTGTGGGTAGCATCATGTACGCCATGGTAGGTACTCGTCTGGACATCTGCTATTCTGTGGGACAAGTGAGCAGGTTCGTGGCCAGCCCAGGGCCACAGCATTGGCAGGCAGTCAAGCGTATCTTGCGCTACCTACAGAAGACATGTCACATGGGCCTTGTCCTCCGCCTGAAGGAGGTCAATAAGGTACGGACCTCTTCCGCCTGAAGTGCTACACTGACGCCGACTAGGGAGAAAAATCTTGACGACCGGAAATCCACCTCTGGATACATGTGCATCTTAAATGGCGCTGCCATCTCATGGGCCAGTATGAAGCAGGATTGTGTTTTCGTGTCCACCGCTAAGGAAGAGTGTGTTGCCCTGTCTGAGTTGTGCAAGGAGACTCAGTGGTCCCGCAGCCTGCTTGGCAAAATTTCAGTGCCACAGAAGGATGCCACAGTTGTACACGTGGACAACATGAGTGCCATGTGCTTCGTTTGCCGGGAGATGAGATCATCTCCCGGCGAACGAAGCACATCGACATACGTTATCACTACTCACTTGACCTGGTCATGAAGAAGGTGGTGGACTTGCAGCACTTCGGAACCAAGAGCATGCTTGCTGACTACTAAGCTGCTGGAGAGCGACTTGCACTATGCTGGCATTTGTGGATTCAGCATGAGGAGTGCAGGAGAGGAAGGGTGAGCCCCAAGGCATCAATGGAGTCCAGTAAGCGACAGATGGACAGAAGTGCAAGGGAGAGATTTGTTGAATCGTATGCACCTTGTCCACTGGCTAGCTGGCTAGTTGCACGGAAAGACAAGGCATGCACTGCTCTATGGAGTACATCTCCTTGGTCTTTTCTAAGATAAGTCAGGAATCCACTGCCCATAATGGGTATGTCACCTGGAGATCGTCATAGGAAACACAACATTGTGGCCTAGTTGTGACAGGCGCCGGAGCTCATGGGTCGCGTTCTCAAACCCAGCGACTACCGCATTTTTCTTTGTGGCCCTGAATGGGACAGGAAGCTTCTAAGAAGCTTACAAGAGCCTGTCTTGAGGATGACATTTGGCGGTCTTAGGATGCGCCAAGTAGGACTGTAGGCTGAGGTTGGCTCCTGTGGAGCCACTGCAAATAGAAGCATGAGCAAAGCTCTACAAGTACAAAATTCTATACCATGCATGCATCCATTTACAGTTCTTCCCTTTGAGAGTCCTCACAGAGTGTCCAACCAAGGGTAGACACTAAAGACCTTCATGCGGACTTTGTGAGGTTGCCAACCCAACGGACCTAAAGTGTGGATCCCTTGTTCGAGGGTTTTATGTTAACTTGGTTGATATACCAAGAGTGGTTGGCGGCCTCCCATGTCGGGACCCATTTTCTAGACCGTTGCTATCCAGCAACTTCATAGTATGGAACACAATGTGATAGACGGTACTGTGAAAGGCGGAGAGACGGCAAAGATATGCTTTAAAATGTAGAAGTTAGAGTAAAGAAACAGAAAAGACAAGTGTATGTATCTAGTCTCACCCACCGGTGCGATACTAAGCGGGCAAGTCAAACCAACCGGTCAGAAAACCCACAGGCAAGCTCCAAAATAACAGCAGAAGGGATCCCGAGAGGCATACAACTCCTTGGTTGTCCGAATGACAAAACGAAAGAACCACCAGGTACAGGAACAGGAATTCTACGCAACTGGATCATGAATGAGTAAGAACAGCGCCATCGAGAAAAGGGATCCCGGGAGGTGGTCACTGAGAGAAACTCCGGAGAGCATGTGAGGGCGTGCTGGCTGGTGCTGATCCTATCAAGCAGCCATTGAGTGTCCCAACATGCCTGCAAGCTATGGCAAAAAGTCCAAAGGTCACCGTTACTGAAATACAAACAACTTGTACAAATAGACAGGGACGGCTTACATCATAACACTCCCTCATGACCCAATGGTTCACATGTTCATGAACGTGCACAATTGACTCAAGTGCGTAACGAGATGCTCATCTGTCAATACACACAAACCCCTCTAAGCCACCCTCAGGCAAAGGACACAGCCAGACAGGATGATTTATCCCCAAGAATTCAGACTGTTGCATGTCCATGCGGACCCAGATCATAGAGATCACCTCTTGCTTCACAAGATCATGTGCAAAGTGATGCTCAACAAAAATTTGCTTCGTACGTGGCTAAAAATCAACAGAAATTCTCTACGATGGGAAGAGCACTTTGGTTGTCACAGCTTAGAACAAGGCAAGGCTCAGACTCACGAAGCTCATAGAAGAAAAGCTAGAGCCTCATAGCTCCAGCAGTCCCAACACCATGCACGACACACTCAACCTCTAATGACATGCATGGAATGTAGTCCTCCTTTCTGCTATGCTATGACATACGCGTACCACCAGTAGGAATAGGTAGCCCTTCCTATTGCGCACATCAGGCCAAGTTACAATCTGTGTAGCCATTGACTATCACCAAACACTACCATCGGAAGTTGACTCCGAGATTTAGTGTAAAAGGCATATACCACACGACTCGCAGAGCCGCATGAAGGGCTCTCGCTTGAGGACACCGCGAGGACTGCGCAAGAAGGTTGACGGCGAAGGCGATGCCAGGTCGTGTGGACATGGCCAAGTACAAAAGAGAGCCTACGGAGCATTGGTATAAGGTCACATCTGTTGAAGATTTGTCCCTTTGCATGCCCAAGTGCGGCGCAGAGAGGCGCCGACCAGCCGCCAGAGAGAGAAAATTTCTCGTTGATGGATATGGCGACTCAAGGATTGCTCCGATTCTAAAATGGAGGATTGTCCCTGAAAGTGGACAAGTCAATGAATCCGGTGGAAGTTGTTTCACCAGAATCGGACTAGTAACGAGGGAGATATGGGCTTCCAAGGTTGTGGTGTGCGCGGCGGCTCTGGGAGCTGGCCGCAGTTCGACTGCCGGTGAATAACTGACCAGAACGAGTAACAAAATGCCATCTGGGGATCTTTCTCCGGAAGGACTGCCGAGGCGTCCGGTGGATGATCCGCCGGATTTCAGGAGTGCAGTTTTGTTACTGAGGTCCACATTCTGACTGCAGGTCCGCAAACAGGTTTCGATCCACATCAATTCCCATCAGCAAACACGATGATCAACTCATTAAAACAGACCCCAAAGGCACGAGGGGCACCGCCGCTACACGTAGGAACATCTACGTCTCCGGAATGGCGTGTTGATGGGTCCTTGATGTGTTAGGGTACCTCGACGGGCGACGTGGTGTGCGCCGCCGACTGAGCGGCTGGTTTGGGGTATTGCGCTTTGGCTGACGTAACGGGAGCTATGGTGATCCGAAGCGCGTACAGTTTGGTGCATTGGAGACTCATGCCTAGCCCTACAAATGTTCAAATCATGTCCATGTTAAAAAACTAATGCAAAATCGTGTTCTTCCCTTCACAAAAGTGACTTTCTCGCAACTTTCTTTCACTCCCAGAAACATAGCGTGAGGCGACCAGAAAGCTCACGCTTAGACTTAGAACCACCCGCACAAAACAGGTCGTGAGCACAGAAGACCAGTCAGGCCACGTTCGAACTACACCCCAGCTCCTGACAAAGGGTTATGGGTCCACAGCCCTGACCGGTTTACAAATCGCTCATGGCTTTTGCGGCGGACGGGATCGTCGTCGGGGACGATATCGCCGTCAACCTCTGAGGTCCCGGAGTTGAAGACTGCGCAATGGTACAGAAGGAGATGCAGCCCATCCAGAATTATGCGGGCGGTCCTGGATTTGGGCTATGGAGGTGGCACTTTCAGATCCACCTCGCGCATAAGGATGTGCTACAGGTCATGCAGGGAACCGAATTCCTCGACGAAGCGACAACGACAGAAGCGCAGAAGGAGGCCTTTGCAAAGAAGAAAACGGAGGCACTGATGTTGCTTCTGTCCGGGACGGCTGAGTCGTAGTGGGACTACATCCAAGGTTGCAAGCTCGCAGCTCACGCTTGGCAAAATCTCTACACCATCCATCAATCCAAGTTGCTGGCGAACAAAATCTTTGTAATGAAGCGATTCTTGACAGTGAGAATCGAGGAGGGAGGTGATGTCATCTCTGCCATGCAGCAGATCGAGTCGCTCGTCTCATAGTGAAATGACGTGGGGCGGAAGATTGACACGCAGCTACAGGCAATGGCCCTCCTCATGGCCCTTTCTGACAGTTGGAGTCCTCTCATCACAATCGTGGGAGGATGGGCAGAGAGGACAAGCTCACCTATGGCACGGTCACAGAGTACATCTGCAACGAGGTGCAGTGACGGTGCTGCGGGGAGTCCTCGTTGTCCTAATCGGCCCTTGTCACCAAAACGCATGGTGGCAGAAGCGGGGCCAAGGGAGGTGGCGGACATGGCGGCGGCAAGACGGACGCCAAGAAGGGTGTGTGCCGTAACTATGGCAAGGAGGGCCACTGGGCCCGTGGGTGCACCGAGGAGGCAAAGGCCGGCGGAAAGGACGCTAAAGACAAGAAGGTGCTCTTCAACGGCACTCAAAACCACTACCCCAAGAAGGCCAACCGGCGATGCCTTGACTCCGGAGCGGAGGAGCATACCCAGGTCGAGAAGGTCGGGTTCATCAACTACACAAAGTCCAGCAAATCCATGGTGGTCGCAAATGACAAGGTCGAGCCGGCGGCTGGCCAAGGAGACGTGGACGTGGAGGTGGTGGTTGGTGGGAAGCAGGTACAGCGTGTCATCAAGGACGTGCAGCACGTACTCGGCTTGGCTGACATTCTAAGTGTCGCCTGACTGACAAGGGGTACGAGGTGCTCTTCAGGAGAAGAGGGGTAGTCGTACGGAAGGATGGTGGCGGCGAGCCCGTGCTGGAGGCTAAGCACGAGGGAGGCCTCTATATCGTGGAGACCAAGGTGATCCCATAAGCAACACATTCAGCGGAATTGCAGGAGTGCGCCATCAACCTCACCAAAGGAGGAAGAGCTGATCTGGAACTCTATCACCGACGACTAGTGCATTCCTCACTCGCAGTCGTGAAGGAGATGGCGAAGCGTGAGCTGGTACACAGCTTTGTCATCGACGGTGTGCAAGAGGCGACGGATGTAGCAAAGCACAAAAAGTGCGAGCCTTGCATTTTGGGCAAGGCACGGCACAAACCGTTCAACAAGATCGTGAATCGCGTCTCGGACCTGCTAGAGGTCGTGCACAACGACGTGTGTGGACCATTCAAGACGGTGTCAAAGAGCGGCACGTGTTACTTCGTCACCTTCATTGATGACTACAGCAGAAAACTCTACGTGTACTTCATGAAGCGGAAAGGCAAGGTCCTAGACTGGCTGAGGGATTATGTCACCGTGGTGGAGAGGCAGACTGACCGGAAGGTCAGAGCGCTATGCAGCGACAATGGCGGAGAGTACGTGGGCTATAGCGGGTGGATAAAGTAGCATGACATAAAATGGGAACAAACTACGTCGTATTCACCTCAGTCAAATAACGTGGCAAAGTAGGCGAACCAGACACTACTGAACATCGTACGGACCATGTTGGTGGATATGGAATTGCCGCGAAGCTTTTAGGCGGAAGCTGTGCGTACGACGAGCTACACCATCAACCTCACTCCTACAACAGTGCTGAAGGAGAGGAGCGGTTGGAAGATGCCGCAAGAGGTTTGGAGCGAGTGCAAGCCAAGTGTGGTACACCTGAAAGTGTTCCGGTACAAGGCGTACGCGGTGGTGTAGGCTACGCAGAGGCGCGACGACAAGCTAGAGCCACGCATAAGGCGTACCGGCTCTACGAAATGTGCAAGGAGGAGGTAATCCGCAGACAAGATGTCGAGTTCGACGACCAGCAGAGCTACATCAGCAGCAACGTCATGGGTATGGTGGACTCTCCAAAGACGGGAGAGTGGTTCCAGCTCCTTGACTACAAGAAGGAGCCGGCGGACGCCAAAGTTGAGGATGTGGCATCAGAGCGCGAAGGTGCACCAGCGGTGGCAGCCGATGCCGAGGACTTCGATGACAATCAAGTTGATGAGGAGATCCACCGGAAGGATCCGGCAAATGAGGCACCAAGGGTGCCAAGACGCGCACTCCCGGCAGAGTGTGCATCGGGTGTCGATGGAAAATCCACCGGACGTACCGGTCGTTCAGGCGATGTTTCGCTGGAGCGAGAGAGATCCTTGCGGAGCCGTCCGGTCGATGATTCATCGGAGCGTGCTGATTCGGAGGGATTGCAGTAGAGCAACGATGCGCCACCAAAACTACCGCACCGCTGCGGGAGGGAGCAAAAAGCGGGGAAGGGCTTCGATGCGAGCACCGGTCGATGGATCAGCATGTCGCGGTGCATGCTGGCTGCATCAACGGAGCCGACTACCGTGCAAGAGGTGCTTGCACGGCCCGAAGGGGATCAATGGGACGCAGCCATCAAATCGGAGCTGGCGTCCATCACGGAAAATGACACATGGGAGCTGGTTGATAGGCTTAAATATGCCAAGGTCATCGGCTCAAAGTGGGTCTTTAAGACCAAGTTCACAAAGGAAGGTGTGGTTGACAAATACAAGGCGCAGCTGGTGGCGAAGGGATACGCACAGCGTAAGGGCGAACACTACTATGAGACTTGCACTATGCTGGCATTCGTGGATTTGGCATGAGGAGTGCGGCAGAGGAAGGGTGTGCCCCAAGGCATCGATGTAGCCCACTAAGCCACAGATGGAAAGAGGTGCAAGGGAGAGATTTGTTGAATGGTATGCACCTTGTCCACTGGCTAGCTGGCTAGTTGCACGGAAAGACAAGGCATGCACTGCTCTATGGAGTACGTCCCCTTGGTCTGTTCTAAGATAGGTCTGAAATGCACTGCCCAAAATGGGTATGTACCCTGGAAATCATCATAGGAAACACAACATTGTGGCCTAGTTGTGACAGGCGCCAGAGCTCATGGGTCGCGGGCTCAAACCTAGCGATTGCCGCATATTTCTTTGTGGCCCAGAATGGGACAGGAAGCTTCTAAGAAGCTTACAAGAGCCTGCCTTGAGGATGACACTTGGCGGTCTTGGGATGCGCCAAGTAGGACTGTAGGCTGAGATTGGCTCCTATGGAGCCACTGCAAATAGAAGCATTAGCAAAGCTCTGCAAGTACAAAAGCATGTACCGTGCATGCATCCATTTACAGTTCTTACCTTTGAGACTCCTCACAGAGTGTCCAACCAATGGTAGACACTAAAGACCTTCATGCGGACTTTGTGGTTGACGGCGAAGGCGATGTCAGGTTGTGTGGCCATGGCCATGTACATAAGAGAGCCTACGGAGCATTGGTATAAGGTCACATTTGTTGAAGATTTGCCCCTTTGCATGCCCAAGTGCGGCGTCGGGAGGCGCCGACAAGCCGCCAGAAAGAGGAAATTCCTCGTCGATGGATCTGGTGACCCAAGGATTGCTCGGATTCTAAAATGGAGGATTGCCCCTGAAAGTTGACGAGTCGCTGAATCAGTGGAAGTTGTTTCACCGGAATCGGACTAGTAACGAGGGAGATATGGGCTTCCAAGGTTGGGGTGTGTGCGGCGGCTCTGGGAGCTGGCTGCAGTTCGACTGCCGGTGAATAATTGACCGCAACGAGTAACAAAATGCCATCTGGGGATTTTGCTCCGGAAGGACTGCCGAGGTGTCCGGTGGATGATCCGCCGGATTTCAGGAGTGCAATTCTGTTACTGAGGGAATTAGCCAAAATGCTGGCTCAGAGTCCGAAACTCAGTAGTACAGTTTGTTACTCGGGGACAGTCAAAATTCCGACTGCAGGTCCGCAAACAGGTTTCGAACCACATCATTCCCCATCACCAAACATGATGATTAACTCATCGAAACAGACCTCAAAGGCACGAGGGGCACCACCGCAATATGTAGGGACATCTGCGCCTCCGGAATGGCATTTTGATGGGTCCTTGATGTGTGAGGGCGCCTCGGCGGGCGACGTGGTGCGCACCGCCGACTGAGCGGCTGGTTTGGGATGCTGCGCTTCGGCTGACGTAGCGGGAGCTACGGTGATCCGAATCGCGCACGGTTTAGTGCGTTGGAGAGCTCATGACTAGCCCTACAAATGTTTAGATCATTTCCATGTTAAAAAACCAATGCCAAATTGCGTTCTTCCCTTCGCAAAAGTGACTGTCTCGCAACTGTCTTTTACTCCCAGAAACATAGCGTGAGGTGACCAGAAAGCTCACGCTTAGACTCAGAACCACCCGCACAAAAAAGTTTGTGAGTACAGAAGACCAATCAGGCCACGTTGGAACTGCACCCCACTTTCTGAAAACATCCACCACCTCCCCCCGTTATGCTGGATCATCCACTTTTGAGGGCATCCTTTTGGTCAGGTGTGACAGGGATAGAGGCTATCGGAACTTTTTCAAGGAGGTCAGCATCTTGCTTTTCCAAAGTGTAGGCATAATGTGCTCAATGCAACAAGAGGATCACGTACGATGTCCATTTGAAGAAAAAGAGCTGCAAGGTCAAGGTCCTTCATCACATAGACTGCCTGAAGGACTAGCTTGGCCTCCTTCACATCATCCATCATAGGAGACGCAAGGTCGTATACATAGATTAGGATGACTGTGAAGGTCTGAGATGTCTGAATGAGGAAGAGGGACGGGTCAGCGTCATCCTGCATAGAGCCGATACATGTCAGTGTGCTGATAATTTTCTAGTTCTTTCACTGGGTGACTGCTTCATGTCGTACAACGCCTTACGCAAATACCAAGCATTGTCACTGATCTCGAAGCCAGGTGGCTCGACCACGTAAATCTCCCCCTTCACAGTGCTAGGGAGGAACTCGTTTTTCACATCCATCTAGTGCAGCTCC
Organism: Penium margaritaceum; assembly: GCA_023375785.1. NCBI lineage: Eukaryota > Viridiplantae > Streptophyta > Zygnematophyceae > Desmidiales > Peniaceae > Penium > Penium margaritaceum. The sequence continues at coordinate 36,158 of SZWC01020637.1, forward strand.
CAGTCTTAGTGAGCAACAATCCTGAATAGGACACAAGCGGTGGTCATGCGGCCAACGGGTGCGAAGGTTTCCGTGAAATCCACACCCTCAACAAGTGAGAAACCCTTGGCTGTCAGGTGATCCTTGTAGTTATTGAGTGTGCCATTAGGCTTCACCTTCTTACAGAAGACTCACTTGGCCTGTACAGCCTTCCGCCTGGGCGGGAGGTCAACAAGTCCATAGTCATCATGCTCATGAATGGCTCTCAGCTAACAAGCGGTATGAGAAAACTTTGCGTCTTCAATTAAGAGTGTATTTTTCAGTGTGCGTGGATCAGGCATCGTTGAAAGACAGATCCACGTGGCCAAGACACACATCTCCGGACTTGGCCTGACCACGACAGGATCTGTTACAACATTGCAAGCAACCAACAGCTCACAACAGGCCAACTCGTGGCCAACAGGGCCTGCTGAGTGTACTTAATTGTATTCTACCTGGAAAGGCTATACATTGTTCCTATCCAAAGCGATAAAAGTGGATCCCGATTTGTGGGACAGGTCCACTGCCTGGATCCGAAACTGTGGTAATGGATCCTTGGATTCACTGATCCTTACATTCACGGATCTTGAATCCTGATCTGTGGAGTTCATTCATCATGCATGTGATACCATCACTTCACATGTGTTTCACAATTAATTCATACACAGTCAAGTCATTCATGAATTCCCACTTTTCACCATTTTCCACATGTTTGAGACACACACACACATCTTCATGGAAAAATGGTATCAAGAAAGCAGGAACACTAACATGCAGATTTAGTGTCTTGAACATGCCTTCTTATCCCTAATACTGAGAATAGGTTTCAGAATGTTCAGCTACTCTCCCCCCTCCCCAATGTTTCCCTGCACGTGCACATTCTCCCCCATCTGTACCCTCATCTTCACCCTCTCCTTCTATCGCCTCCCCAAGGGCTAGATCACCACGACAATGTGCGTTCACCCGTGGCTCCTCTACCACCAACTTTGGTGCTACCTCTCCGCATGGTGCAACTGGGAAGTTTGTCAGGGTTGGATCATCGATCCATGGCTTGAGGAGCATGGGGTTCTCCACTGTGAGGTCTACTTGAGACTGTCTGAAGTTGGTGATGATGTGGCAGCCAAGGGAGAATAGGCATTCAGAGGGAGTTCTTATGGCTGGAACTGAGAGACCGTCCAGTGTTTCCAGGTGGAAAGTGGGGTACATCTTCTCGTGCTTGCGTTGGTAGAGCAGGATCTTGCACTTCTGTGGCTTCTTCTTGTCCTTCGCCTAGGTGTCCACCTCCACCTCCAAACTGGAGGGTGCAACCTGTGAGGTGGCCACCAAACTCGGCTTCAAAAGTATGTCTACACCAGCATCTTCCAGTGCAGCCGCCACAACGTCCTGTCCGTCTAGTTTCTTGAGCTGGGACGTGGCTGTAGGATGCTGGCAGTGGTGGGCGTTGTTGTAGGTGCTGCAAATATAGTTTGAAGTTTTTGTAGGTGAAAGAAGTGGTGTTTCATGGATGACCAAACAGAAACCAAACAAAACTGAAGTGGCAGCTGCTGCAGTCATCATTGCTGCAGCAGTTGACCCTTTGCAACTCCTCCCTGAGTCACCACCGGTACCTTTGGCAGTGCTGGCTGCTGCCAGAGCTGCGGCAGCCTCCTCTGCCGCCTTGCAGAGCTCCACCAGCAAGTAGTAGGACCTTAGCAACTCCACCACATTCACGTGTAGCTCTACTGGGTTGGCAATACCGAGCTTGGGATGTACAATGGCGTAGAAACGCAGGCAGAACTGAGGATCCATGGCGGTTGGTGCACAACTTGGCATACTTGTCCAGGTTCGCGTTGCTGGACGCCATACCCTCCTTCAGCTCCAGCAGAAGTAGTTCCTTGCAGTCGAAATGTCCAGCAACTCCACGGCACCTGCTCTTGCACTTTGTTGCCATGGCTTTAATGATCCAGCTTGGTATCTTGTCAAGGAGAGAGCAGTAGAAGGGGATGAAAAGGGAGAGGCTCTGATACGAGGACCCGGAAATGTCGTCCATGAAGCCCTATTAGGGCTTCACAATGACAGTGATGACTGCAATCAGCTCCCATATCTGGAATGCCGGCATGAGGTGCGCACCTTCCCTTCCATATGAGACCTGACAGCTATCACGCGCTCACACATGTCCAATTGTTGTTCCATCTCGCGTCTGTGTCAAGGTGGAGGGATTTGTATTTCAGTCCCCCGGCTTGAACGGCTTGCTGCAAATATTCTTCACAGGTTGGCGTGCGTGTCACGAACACAGCGATGGTCCTGACCTACTGAATGATGGCTGTTTCAGCAAGTCGTTTACGGCCAGGTTCATCACATGGCTCAGGCACCTAATGTGCCCGGCCTTGTCAAAGGAGTTGTTGTTCGGCACCATGTGGTTGTTGACGAGGGAGTGGTTGGTGCTCTTGTTGTCCATGGTCAGCCAGAACACTCAATCCCACACGTCCCACTACTGCAGGGAGGTTTTGAGTAGATGGAACAGGTTATCAGTTGTAGCCCCACCCTTAACTGCCGGGAAGGTGAGGGTGATGGCGCACATGTTGTAGTCACTGTCAATCCAGTGAGCAGTCATACCTAAGTACTTGACCTTGTTGCAGAATTTCCAGCCATAGTTCGTGAAGGAGATCACTGATGTCACTGCTGCCAGCTGGTTCTTGATGTGTTGACGGAACACTGTAGCACCAACGCGGATGTATCGTGCGATGGTCATGCAACCAGGAATTGCAGCTGCGGAATCAGCGTGCGCGAATGCCTTTGCAAGCCAAAATATCTACATGGAAAAAACGACACGTTTTCATCCATTACTTTCTTCTAGAGCATACACTGAAAGAACTTCTTGTTGAAGATGTAGCCAACCCTAGCCACACCGCGCATGATGGATGAATCTTTGCAGCATCACCGCCATCATCATCTGCAACTGTGCTCATCACCTCGTGGAGCTTTTTTGCAGCAACAAGAGCTTTCATCTGCCACCACTTGCCTCTGTGGATGAGGCACATCTGCTTCCAGAGAGCGCCGGTGGTGCCGTTTTTGGCCGATAGGGCGACTGGTGAGGCAGGGTTCTTTGTGCAGTGCAAGCACATGGAACACACGGCTGGTCCGACGCCCATTTCATAAAGGACCCCCAGATGAGGGATTTTTCTCCCTGAAGGTTGTGCTTATCACCGACGGCACCTTCTTCTTCTTCTTCCTGCTCTTCACCGCCGTACTCGTCAAGGAGTTCGTCATCATCAGCAGGACGAGTGTCGTCTTAGGCCATGATGAACGGCTAGTAACAAGAAACACCTCTCCTGGATGTCAAACGACAAGGAGCACGTGAAATTTTCCTGGTGCTAAACAGCTAGGAAGTACGGACGCATTGGAAGTAAGGCATTATTGGAGGTCATCGTTGACAGCCAATGTGATGATTTCCATCGACGGCTGTCTATGCCTAATGCATAGACATCTGTCGATGATGTTGTTCACTTTGTGCCGCTATAGGTGGATGGTCTATCAGCAGTTTAAAATACATGAGGCCAATGAATGATGCACAAAGGGCTCCAGGCTGACACTTCGACCAGTTTCACATGGTTGAAACACATTCGGCATGTGTCTACCATACAGACGTTTCGCCAAAATCCTTTTCGGTCCAAACAGAAGCACGCACGTTGAGCCATTCGAATTCAAATTTGCAAATTAGTGTGCTCCGTGGATGACCTGAGCCGGATGTATCCCCAGGAATTTTGACCCCCTATCCCCCCTCCCCCAGCCCCCAGTTCCGGGTCAGGATTCGCAGGTACAAGCCGGATCCACAATCCTGGATCCGGAACAGCAAATCCGGATCTGGATCCGGATTCATGGTTGGGTTCTGGGGAACCTAGGACACCCTTACTTCCTGGACAAACTGGCCAAGGGCCTTCGCACCAGGCTCGCCATTCTCAACACTACGAATTGGACATCTGGGTGCCGAGTGAACCTTCCGTTGAGCCCTAGAGGATAGTGGTCGAAAACGACCACTGGACTTGGAGGAGTAGCCCCATGTTGAGCAGGCGGCTTGGCCATAGCCGTAGGAGCTACAGGCTTGTAGGGAAAAGGAGAGGGTGCAAGGAGCCATGGAAAATTTCTGGCTCCTGCGTAAGGGATGCAGGGGCAAGCACAAGACCAGGTATGGCTGGGGATACTACCTCTAACACAAGATCAGGTGTGCCCGAGGGAACTGGTACCGGCATTGGAGTAGGTGTGCGAGAAGGGACAGACACTGGCACCAGAGCAGATGTGTGAGAGGGGAATGACACTTGCAAGGAAGCAGGTGTGCCATAGGGAACAGACACTGGAATGGGAACAAGTGTGCTAGAGTGAATAAACAAGGTCACTGGACCCACAGCCAAGATGGCCGGATCGTCATCAGCCAAAGACCGGACCGTAGGTGCAAAGGCCGGAACGAACCCATCTGCAGGTCTAGACCCCCCCATCCACCGGTAAGCCACACAGGTGGAATTTGATCAGTGACAAGCAATAGAATACTGGATTTGTTGTGATAGGTGAGAGCATAAAGGAAGAGAGTGTCTCCAGACTTGATGATGTAGTGGCGAGTGGGGTCTCAAAAGTACCAGGCCTTTGATCGTGTGGAAATACCAAGGAATGCACACATGCACCCCCAAGGTGAGACCTTGGACCCCTGATGGTCCTCGGCGTACCAGTAGCAGGCTAGTGACTACCAGACTTGATTGAGATAGAGGTTGGTGTAGTGGCCAAACCACAACTCATACATCGTAAAATGGTCTAGAAGGGGACTGTGCGGTAGGCGAGTATGGCGCACACAACTTCCATCCAGTTTTCTGATCGGTTCAGTGAGCCGTGCTACGTGAAATTGGTCCACTCGAGAGGTAGAATGCTGCGGTTGATGGTGTGGGATTAGCCACAAGCCATTGATCCAACTCCACCAATCTCTTACTGCCGTTGGATGGTCTTTAGATCTGACCACCATCTCAGCGCCATCCTATGCAAAAGCAAGAACACAATGTCAATATTCTTTTTGTCGTTCTTGACCCCAGTACCAGTGAAGTACGTCCCCAAACTCGTCAGCCACATCCAAACTCTTGGGCTTATAGAACGGTTGCGGAATTCCCGACGGAGTTTGGGGTTCACTCAAGAGCTGGATATTTCTCTTGGTGAGCACTACTTCCTGCTCGCATGCATTTTGAAGCTCCTTTATTGCCATGGTGAGTCGTTGAGCAGATGGACGTTGAGGCTCTCTAGTCCCAACAGAATTTTGTAGAAATTTTTGTTGATGCGAGCATGTTGGCCAGTGCATCCCATCATGCCAGGTGTTATCCCGATGGGCAGCAACAACGGCGAAGGGTTCACTGAGCCCTAGGGGTCCGTCTCCGGATTGGTCTTCATAGCCTTCAGTGTTTTGCCATTTGTCGCTAATGTTGTCGCTATGCTTGGTTCTCTTGGAGAGAGTGATTGCCTGCGTCCTGTTGATCCTCCATTTCTGGAGTCTTCACTGGTTACCACTGCTAGTCACCGGGTGCACTCGCTTTTTTTACTGTTGTTGTTGCAAAGTCTGATGTTCTGGATGCTGGAGATGCTCTGAAGACTCATGCAAGGCTATTTCCAGATAATAATTACGTCAGCTACCCCTGTAGTGCCTCTGTGCTCTGATGTCAAGTGTTATACCAAGCGGAACATGGATAGCTCATAGGGATGAGGTGCAAAGCAGTAGACGATTTGATGAATTGGGACAAATAGATAATCTGTATCTAGCAGCAAGTGCTCAACTTGTCGAGCACATGAATACAATAGCAAAGACTAGAATGAGGCATGTATGGGGGTTTGGGTGCTCGATTCGAGCGAGGCGTGCGATGCTGCATCATGAGTAGCCATCAGCAGTCTTGTTGGCATGCATGGTGAGCATATGAAACTTCACAATGAGCATGATCAGAGTAGCATGCACAATGACAGTTTTGAACTGCCAAATCAAGGTGTAGGCTCTGATGGGATCAGATGCAGTGTAATGTACCGCATGTGCATCGCATGTCCCAATCTTATCAATGAGCTTCCAGGCCGCCTGTGATGAAAGAGCGAAAAAACGCAAACAGAGTTAGAGAAGACTGAGGTAAAGAGGGGAACAATACTTGGGTCAGGCTCATGGTAGTATTCTCAGAGTTTTCCACCCTAAGTCAAGGCACTGAAGCACACCACTCACGATGAAAACGAGAAAGTAGAGGTGAAGTGAGGAGGGGTCATGTCGATGTCGTATTGGCGAGATTGCTGCGGAATGAGTGCTTTGACTGTGGCTGCACCAGCTGCTGCTACTACGGCAATGGTTTCTAATGGAGAGAATGTAGAACCAGAAAAGACAGAAGTGGACATGGATCCTGAGGCTAATGTAGTAGTGACATCAGCGGCAACAGAGGCAGTAGGTTGAGGGCAAAAGGAGGGAGCAGACGCATTTTGACCATGCATGCTATGTGATCAACATAACTGACCTGATCCCCTTGCTCGTGTTGCATCCAATCCTCAACAACAGGATGGAAAGCAAGTGTATCTTGGTGACCATCTCGAGCACGCTGCAGCTTATCCAAAAGCGAAGTGTATTGATCGTCATTGACCGGCATGATGACAAGCAGCCCTCTCTGCCAAGAAATTTTGGTGGAATTTCCCTTGTCCTAGTGGACGTGAGAAAGAAGGATGGATGTGCTGATGTGACCTCCTGGCTACAAGAGAGCCCATCAGCGTTAGCGTGTCCATGCTGGTGGCACAGGTTCAGCTGCACCACCTTCTCCGCTTATGAGAGATGAAGCTGCATCACTACCTGCTGCAGCCATGGAACCAGCCACATTTTCCACCCCTGCGGCACCTACATTGTCCTATGCTGCTGCCCCTCCGTCGCCACTGCTGTCAGAGTTCACATTCTTGCACTCAGTTGCGCTAGAAGCTAGTTCCACTGTAGCATCCATGTTTGCACGAAAACAACCTGCACCTCACGAGCACATCAAGAGGATGGGCAGTGAAGGCACACACCACTGCCGCCGTGTCGCTAGGGACAGTCATAAAAGCTTTAGTAAATATAGCCACATGGATTATTGCGGCAGCAGACACCGTAGCATCCTCAGTAGCCACAACTGCCACTACAGTGGCATCTGCCACTGTCTTCATTTGTGCCTCTTCTGTTGGTGCATTCTCCTCTCCATCTCCCTGCTCGTCCATGACACATCATTTTCTCCACCTGGTGTGAGCGCGAGCATTTCCTCCTTCTCTACAGCAGTCGTCTCTATGGCTCTATCCATGAATTTCTCCTTTGCATTGACCATTATCGTCTTGGCTTCCTTTGTTGCAGTAGCTCTTTCTCTGCTTCGCTCTCAGAGTTTCTAGGCATGTTGATCTGTCGCTGTGCTTTCCTACCTCTGGTATCTTTCCTCCTTTCTTTTCTCCTGTCTATTTTGCTCTTCCCTTGGAATCCCCTTGTCTTGGGTTTGGCTGTAACTTCCAGCCAAGAGGTCGCACCAACACCACACGTCCATCCCTTTTTCTCACGCCAACTGGGACGAGGGAACATCTGCCTTTTTTTCTTGGCTCATTGGACTGCTCATCGTCATGCCTATTGAAAAAGAGCAGTAAGTTGCACTTTAAGTTGAGCTACAACATGCTCGCAATGACCATCAAGCTGCACTTGCGGCCCAGCATGGCGATCCACCCTATATTCCACATCAACAAGCTGAAGCATTACTCGGACCCCAGTCAAAACTTCCCGGGCAGAGATGTCGCACCTCTACCTTCTGTACAAGTGGACGGAGATATGGAGTACGTGATTGAAGATATCCTCGAACATCGACGCCATGGAAAACAGACCAAATATCTGATCAAGTGGTATGGCCACGACGCCACGCAAAACAACTAGGAGCCCTACGGTAACTTTTGGGACGTCAATCATCTGATCGACGGCTACTTTCGTCGTCATCGGCCTATGTCTACTAGCCAATGGGGGGGGGGGGAGTGTTACGTCCCTGACATACACGAGTCCTTAAAACTCGTGATTGGGCATTTTCCCCCTTACATTCATGGCCCACCCCGCAGCGACTTCAGGATTTGTACAACGTTCGGCTGAGGGCATTTTGGCTAACTACCCCGACCTCTGGTGTTTCATTCTAGAAGTTTCTGATAACTTGGACCACTTTTCATAATGGTCGACATAAGTGTCGTGAACCGTATCGATGTTTCGATATCGTTTGGTCAACTTCTTGATGACGCTCGACTTTTATAAAGAAGCGTCGTGATACTCTCGAAGTCCCCTCACTTCTCGATGGAGCTTCTCGAATCCACCACTAACGGAACCGACCTTGCACGCGTCGCTCGGCTCCAATGCCGAAGAACTGGCTTATGCCTCATTCTCGGTGCTGGTCACACTCGACACTTGTCATCAAAGTATACTCACTGCTTAATACAAATTATCCATTTGTCCCAAACACCCGGACCGTATTTTTCCCTGCACCTCATAGCTCTGAACCACCTACGTTCCATCTGGCGTACGACTGCAGAAGTATTAGCTAGGACTAGAGTATGGTTTCCCCTTGTGGGATGTGGGTATCTAGTTTAATCCACCCTCTATGGAAACAGTCTAATTAATCCAGAATTTACCACCACCCTCCATTCCACCAAAGGTGCCGCTCACGGATGGGATGGTCACCGCATGGCATCGCCATACGGTGACCGAACACAGAAAACAATAGCCCATATGCAACAGCAGCTCGCAACAGCACGTAGGACCCACGCGGTATCCCCCTCCACGACAGACTCCACAGACATGAATCGCTGGGACACCCTTCTCAATAGCTACCTCAATACTCGCACTACTTTCCTGCATCAATTAGCAGACGTCAATTGGCATGCTCAAGCTACGCTCCCCTCCCACACCCTCACCTCTCGCATAACAGCACGGAAAGCGCAAACTACCATCCTTGAGCTCACAAATGGTTTAGGGCAAAAAGTTACCAGTCAACGCGACATTGAGGCAGTAGCCTGCTCCTACTTTCAAGGAATTTACAAACCCCCTAGACAAGTCGACACATACCTTAAACTCCTCCCCCCAGATCGGCGCAAAACACTACCTCCCCACGTAGCACAGGCCCTCGCCGCCCCAATCACTGAGCTCGAGATCACAGAAAGCATTCTCAGCCAGCCCCACCATAAAGCCCCAGGCCCAGACGGCCTCCCAGGGGAGCTATACCGCACCCTATGCGGCAACAACCTCCACTTCACGGAGTCTCTTCTTCGCTATTACCACCAAGTCCTTAACAACCCCTCAGAACATAGTCACTTCGCAGAAGCATACACCACCTTAATCCACAAGAAAGGAGAGAAAGACCAAATCGCACACTACAGACCAATATCCCTGTTAACTGTAGAATACAAGATCTTAGCGAAAGTACTTGCAAACCGTCTCAACAAGGCGCTACCCTACATAATCCACCAAGACCAGACAGGCTTCGTCAAAGGCCGAAATATTCAGCACACACTCTCTCAACTCCATGATGTCCAACACTGGGCCATCGAGAACAAACAACAATTATACTTCCTCGCGGCAGACTTTGAAAAAGCATATGACCCTCTAAGCAGACCTTACCTGATGCACTCCATGCTGCACCTTGGCATTCCACTAGAATTTATGAAGTGGGTTCAACTCCTACATAAGAACACCACCACACGACTGCTCATCAACGGCAAGCTCTCATCCCCCATCACCCTTCACTCCGGAGTCCGCCAAGGGTGTCCCTTGGCACCCCTGCTTTTCATCTG